>PVKB01000259.1:405002-633792 GCA_004027205.1 Ctenodactylus gundi
CTCTCTCTCTCTCTCTCTCTCTCTCTCTCTCTCTCTCTCTCTCTCTCTCTCTCTGTCTCTGTCTCTCTGTCTCTCTGTCTCTCTCTCTCTCTCTCTCTCTCTCTCTCTCTCAAAACCCCGACAGCCCCCTGCAAAGTTAAGTTGTGCTCATGGGGTTCAATTCCCATGCAAACAGAAGAAAACAGAATACCCGGACCGCGGGCCCTGGAAGCCTGCCGGGAGGAGGCAGCCCGTGGCCCCGGCTGGCCGCAGGGTGAATTACTTCACATCTGCCCCGCCGGGATTGTCGTCTGCAAAGCCAGGATCCTAACAACACTGCTTCGTAACAGGGTTACATAATGAAGCCGCCGAAGTCGGAGGATTAGCTGAGCAAATATTTGTAAAATGCTGAGAACGATGCCTGGCACGCAGCAAATGCTGTATAAGTATTAGCTAAACAGAAATAAGGTGCCCAGCTGGTACGCAGGGCCCGCCTCAAAGCCAGCTCTGATTTTAACCTCGGAGGCCCCGGGGTCCTCCACAGGGAAGGCCGACAGCAGGCTCCGAAAACTGAGCTGGCTGTGAACTTTGAAAACTTAATTTGCATTTCGGCTGAGAATAGGAAAACGTGTTGACCTAATTCACTTGGATAGGCCGGAAATATCACGCTAGGCACTACCTTCACCTGTTCTTAAGAAGCCGCTCACAGGGGCTGGAGGGATGGCACCGTGGTTAAAGTGTTTGCTTTGCAAGTGCTAAGGCCCTGAGTTCGATTCCCTAGCACCACATAAGCCGCGTGTGGTGGTGCATGCCTACTTTGGGCTCTAGGGTGAGTTCCAGACCACTGTAAAGCAAGACTATGTTTCAAAGAAAGTGGTAAGGTATGGGCTGGGGATGTAGCTCTGTGTGAAGGTCCTGGTTCAATCCTCATCCCACACACAAAAAAATATAATAATAATAACTTGGCCCTGATGGCAGTAGACCTAAAATCCCAGCACCCTGAGAGGCTGAGGCAGGAGGATTGCTGTGAATTCAAGGCCAGTCAGGACTAAAGAGTGAGACTCTGTTTTTAAAAAATAAAATATAAAAATAGGAGTAAACGTGTATTTTTCTAAAAACTGTTGGAGGTGGCAGCATTTGGAAAGGTAGTTAGGCTGGGGAAAACGTGAGGGCAGGTTTGTAAAGTGATTTAAAGAACGAGATGCTAGATAATAGCTCGGGAGGAATTCAAAGAGAGTGTGGAAGGCCATTGCTCTGGGCGTCTGTCAGCCAGCAATCTACTAGCTCAACCTCCCTGCAACCTCACGGTGGCACTAGTATTAACAGATATTCGGACGTGATGTCACCTTGTGCCGCAAAATCCTGCCCAGCGTAGACAGAACAAGATCAAATTGAGCTTGGGATGATGTCTCGTGACAAGTATATTTTATTGAATGTGAAGTTCTTGAAAACAAGCAATATTTCTGTCATGTCTGGTGTGCGATGACTTATCTGCCATCTGATAACTTTCTACCCATCATAACGATATGTTAGAACATTCCTCCATTACAGTTGGTATCAGGGTTTAATAAATATTCTTTCAAAAATATTCTCTCTTTCCAGGGCTGGAGGAATGGCTCAGCGGTTAAAGTGCTTGCCTAGCAAGGGCTAAGTCAAGCGCTAAGTACCCAAGTTGGATTCCCCATCACCACGTAAGCTGGGCGTGGTGGTGCACACCTGTCATCCCAGCACTCGGGAAGCTGAGACAGGAGGATTGTGTGAGTCCAAGGCCAGCCTGGGCTACAGAGTGGGTTCAGGACCAGCCTGGCTACAGAGTGAGACCCTGTCTCATAAATAAAATATATCAAAATAAAAAGTAAAAAATGGGCTGGGGATTAGCTCAATGTGAAGACCCTGAGCTGCATCCTCAGTGCCACAAAAAACTGATAAGCCAATTACTTAATTAAAATAATTAAGAAAGAATGGGCTTGGAACGTAGCTCAGTACAAAAGCTCTGGAAGGAGAAATTTATTTCACCTTAGAGTTTCAGAAGGTCGCAGTCCCCTCGTGGACAGCTGACCATGGTGGGGCACAAGGCAGGGGTCACAGCACAGTGGACAAGAAGTCACGTGAGGGGTGAGGGAGACAGCCTGGACATATCCTTCCAGGTCAGACCGCAGGTCCTGCCCCTTCCGGGCCCAGTCTCAGTGACTCCCCCTTTCCAGATAATGTGCCCCGTGCCCATAACGGACTAAACGTCCCTAAGCCACCATGCACCTGTGACCCACTCCGACCAGGCTCACCTCTTAATAGCACGCGGTTCCATAGCTACACCACGTAAGGGTTTTGAGGGACATTCCAGATGTCCACACCACCTCATTCTGTCCCTGGATCCCAAAAGACTTGTGTCCAGCTCATAATGCAAAATGCCGTTAGGCCTTCTCTAGGAGTTCTGCTGTGGCTTGTTTCTGGAGTGTCGCAGAAGCTTCATGTACCTACAGACACTGTGGGCTGCTGGGAGGTGGGGCTGGAGGGACTTGGGCACCTTGTGTCCACCCTGCCTTTCCTCCCAGACGTGGCTCTGCAGTGCCATGAGGATCTCTGTCTGCAGCTCCATATGATTCCACCATGTTCCAGCTGCTCCCTGGAGAACAGATTACGACCCTCTGAAACCGTGAGCCCAAATGAAACTTTCCTCTCCTAACCTGCACACTTTGGGCATTGAGTCACTGTGACAAGAAGGGGAGAAGTCTTCCCAGAGCAAAGGGTTTTTTTTTGTTGTTGTTGTTTGTTTTTTTGAGACAGGGTCTTGCTCTGTAGCCCAGGCTGGTCCTGAACTCACTACGGAGCCCAAGCTAGCCTTGGATTCACGGCAATCCTCCTGCCTCAGCTTCCTGAGTGCTGGGATAACAGGTGTATGCCACCACGCCCAGCTTCTGTGGTACTGGGGAATTGAACTCGGGTACTTAGCGTTTGACTTAGTGCTTGCCAGGCAAGTATGCTAACACCAGAGCCGTTCCTCCAGGCCCTCAGAGCAAAGTTTTGTTTCTCCACCCCTGCTTCAACGATGGGGAGGGTCTCGCTGATTTCTGGGATGCACTCCAGGCTTCTTTTCCAGAGTCCTGATTCCAATATGTGGCTTCTTTTTAATGCTAATCTCTTTAACAACCTTGTGCTTTTTGGCACCACCTTTGCCAGCCTTTTGAATTGGGCAAAACCATACACTTTAGACAGCTTTTTCCTCTGCCATGTTCTCCTGCTTCTCAGCATACATCTGGCTAAAAGCCTCAAACATGACAGTTTAAACTCTGGATTACTTGAAATTTCCTCCACCAGACTAGGTAGTCCACCATTCTTAATTTCAGTTTGAGCCCAAGTCTCTGGACAAGGGCAAAAAAGACTGACACACTCTTTGCCAGCAGAGTGTAGCGTGCACAGATTGCAGACCATTTGCCAATGAACTCCTCCTGCCCATCTGAAACTTCTTGAGCCTGGCCTCTCCCACCTGGACTTCTCTCGGCATTCGGAGCTCCAACCAGCACCTGCCATCCAGGTTGGCTTGCGGCATTCAGAATCGCTAGCTGGCTTCTTCTCCACATCTTTCCAAACCACTGGCACAGCAACGGCCCCATTGCCCTGGCACAGATCCCTGTCTCAGGTACTTTCCTGTTGCTGAGACCGAATCCCTGACGTCCACACTGAAGAGAAGAAAGGTTTATTGTAGCTCACGGTGTCAGGAGGTCTCAGCCCATTCACGGGTGGCCGGCCATGGTGGGCGCACACGGCAGAGCCTGGAGTACCGCTCACGGAGTGGCAGACGGGAGGCCCCGTCAGGGACAACGGGCAGGAGCCTTTCAGTGCCAGTGATCCACCCTTCCAGGTCACGGCCAGCAATGTGCCACACGCCCATCATCTACCACGTGCCTGTAATCGGCCTCTCCTGACCAGGTCCCACCTTTCTTTTTTTTAAAGACAGGGCCTCACTGTATAGTGCAGGCTGGTCCTGAACCCACCATGCAGCCCAGGTTGGCCTCCAACTCACAACAATTCTCCTGCCTCAGCTTCCTGAGTTCTGAGATGACTGGTGTGAACCATGACGCTTAGTTTATGTGGTGCTGAGGAATCAAACCCAAGGCCTGGTTAGGCAAGCGCTTTAAACGCTGAGATATTGCATCCGGCCCCAGGCCCCACCCCTTAATACGGCACGCAGCTCCATGGCTATACCAAATACATGAGGCTGTGGGGTGGAGGAGTGGCCCAGCGGGTAAAGCACTTGCCTAGTGCCCGAGTTCGATTCCCCAGCTCCACATAAACCAGGCGTGGCGGCACACGCTTATAATCCTAGCACTAGGGAGACTGAGGCAGGTGGATTGTTGTGAGTTTGAGGCCAGCCTGGGCTCCATAGTGAGCTCAGGACCAGCCTGGGCTATAGAGCGAGATCCTTGCCCATCAGCCCAAGCTCCGGGAGCCGCATCCGCCCTGGGAACCCAGGAAGCCCACGCGCGGACCCCAGCGCCACCCCCCACCCGCCGGTACAGCCACTATCGTCAACACCGTCCCCCGCCGCTTCCGGAAATTCCACAGCCCCGCAGCCCCTAACGGGGCTCGGGCCCCCGCGGGCGGCCCCCACCCCCACCGGCCCTCCGCAGTTGACACCCGGTAACCCGATCGGCCACGATCGCGGCCTCTTTCATCTCCCGCCGTTCCCACGTCCCGAGCGCGGAGAAGCCGGAGCCCACCCGGAGGCAGGAATTCCGAGAATGCGCAGCCCCTCCCCCGCGCCCGTCCCCCCAGACCCGCCCCGCCCCCGCCCCCTCTCCGGCCCGGGACCCTCCTCCCCGGCTTGCAACCGAAGATCAGCTTTTCCCTGGGCTCGGATCCCGAGACCGTCTCTCAAACCTCACCCTGATTGGCAATTTTCTGAATGATGGATTGATGGATCTGTGACACAGGGCCTTTGCACAGAGCTACATCCCCAGCAAGCATTTTTTTTATTGTGTATTTGCAATGGGGTCTTGCTAAATTGCGGGTGTGCCCTGGAATTCTCCTATCGCAGCCTGGAACTACAAACCTTGTCACTCGGGCCCAGCCTGACCCTTTTGATTTTGTTTTGTTTTGAGAGGAGGGTGGGCTAAATCGCAGAATTTCCCATGCTGGGTTTGAGTTTGCAATTCTCTGGCCTCCCGCTGGGAGTCCGCTGCCCTGCCAGGCTTGATTTAACTGGTGGTGGTGTTTTGGTTTTTGAGACGGGGTTTCTCTCTAGCCAGGGCTGGTCCTGAACTCACTATGGAGTCCAGACTAGCCTTGGGTTCAGGGCAATCCTCCTACCTCAGCCTCGGTGCCGGGATTAGTGCCAACACTCACAGCTTTACGTGGTGCTGGGGAATTGAACTCAGGGCCTTGTGCTTGCCAGGCAAGCACTTTTGCTGTGCCTTTCTGCTGGCGAGGTGTGGGACGGAGAAGTCGCAGTGAGGGGCTCCTGGTGCTGAGGGGGGCCCCGGCTGCAGTTCAGCTCCCAGTCTGCCCAGTTGTTTTTATTTGTGTCTTATTTTTGGGGTGCGTGTGTGTGTGTTTCAGTACTAGGGTTTGAGCAGAGCCTTCCCGCTGAGTTACATCCCCCCCCCCCCCCCCCCCCCCCCCCCCCCCCCTTTTTTTTTTTTTTTTGCAATTTATTTGAGACTAGATCTCCTGAAGTCAGGAAGCTGCCCAGGCTGGGCTCAAATTTGAGATCCTCCTGCCTCGGCCTCCCTGAGTGCTGGGATGACAGGCCTGTGCCACCAGCCCTGCTGTGCTGGGGCCCAGGAGCACCTACCGAGGCCATGGGGCCTACCCTGGGCAACCTAGGGACTTCGTGAGACACTTCCTAAAAATCAAACTGAAAAAGGGCCGGGGATGTTAACAAGGGTCCCGAGTGAGACTCTGTGACCTCGATCCAAGATCTCTAGGGTGGGTCCTCGTTGTTCTTCTGAAATCGTCTCATATCATAGTGACTTCCAAGGAAATGCTTTTTAAAAAATTTTCCTTCAATATGGATGATTTACAGATATACCAGCCTGAACACACCCAATCTCGTCAGGGTGGAGGAAACTCAGGATCGTTGCGCTGACTGTATCCCCAATCCCCTTTTTGGTTTTGATTTTTTTGTTTGTTTGTTTGTTTGGATGTTTTTGAGGGCAGGTCTCCTCTGTAGTCCAGGCTGGTCTCCTGGTAGCCCAAGCTGGCCCCCAACACACAGCAATCCTCCTGCCTCAGTCTCCCGCGTGCTGAGATCACAGACAAATGCCACCAAGCCCAGTTTAAGTGGGTATGCCAGGCAAGTACTCTAATCTCTGGGCTATGTTCCCAGGCCCCTGGTTTTGATTTTGACACCAGGTCTTGCTAAATCATTAAATTGCTCAGGCTGAGTTCAAACTTGGCAATCTTCCTGCCTCAGCCTCCCTAAGTGTTGGGATTATAGGACTTCTCCACTCGACCCAGCTCCAAAGAAGCTTTTCTTCCCTGATAGTTTCTTTATTTTTCTTGTCTCTACTCTGAGCACTTAGGGTGTCTCTCTGTCATATTTCAGCAGGGATAGGGGTCCCCCAATTGATTACATATTTGTGTTGCTGGGAGATGAGCCCAGGACCCCGCACGTAACCCTTTTGTTTTTAGATAGGCCCTCAGTAGCCCAGGCTGACCTTGACTTCGCAATCCTCCTGCATCAGCCTCCCAAAGTGATGTTAATTGTAGGCATGGACAACTAGGCCCAGCTGACTACATTTAAATTTTTTTATCATACAAAATTTTATTTGTTTATTTTATTAAGAGACCACCAGGGCCAGCAGATCACATTAAATTTTTTTGTCATACCAAATTTTATTTATTTATTTATTTTTATCAAGACAGGGTCTTTTGTTGTAGTCCAGGCTGATCCTGAATTCACTACGTAGCCCAGATGGCCTCCGGGACCTTGCACAGGCCCAAACCACGTAGCTACACCCCCTAGCCGCTATTACGTAAAAACTTAAACATCTAAAAGAAATATGACCGGAGGTATAGTTCAGGGCAGAGCAGTTAGATCCTGGATTCAATCCCCAGCCCTGAAAAGGAAAAAGAGAGAGAGAAAGAGAGAGAGAGAAATTTTTCGTGCCTGTGTGCTGAGAAGTAGGGAAACATCTCGCGGAATGAGGATATGGCCTCATGGCCTTTGCTGTAGCCTTTCACCTAGTAATAAATCTCTCAAAGCTCCCGTGGTATTCAGAGCATCCCACACACAGCCAGGTCGTCCCCCAGCGGCGACAGGAATGCGAGCTGACCACGTGGCCGGGACGCAGACACCCCAAAGGCACAGTCCCGCCCTTTTCACCTCCTGGCTAATTACCATGGCTGGATCTTCTCAGTGCGCTCAGACCCAGAGGGAGGGGAAGGGCAGGCTGAACCCCAGCTGAGAAAAAAAAAAAAAAAAAAAGATCGTCAGCTCCAAAACTCGGCCCGACCAGCAAGGGATAAAGCGGTAATTAGGCCTGATTATCATGCAAGGCGGCTCTGGTGAAACTGGAATGTCGCCGGAGAGAGAGACGGGAGCGGGACCGGGAATTTGCTATGCTGGAGACGCGCTTTGATGCCTGCGGGAAGGCTGGGTTTCATGCGGCCGTCGCAGCGGCCCAAAAAATCCTGCAAGAGCCTCGCGGAACCCTCCAGAAGGCAGCAGGCGGCCGGAGCAGAAGCGAGGGACTGGCCTGGCTGTGTGTGCGCGGGCGCTGGGGACACGGCCCCCGGGTCTTTGCACCGACCTATGTCCCCAGCCCGCTTTTATTTTTTATTTTGAGACAGGGACTCACCAAGTCGATCTGTTGCCCAGGCAGGGATCAAACTTGACAGTCCTCCTGCCTCGGCCTCCTGAGTGCTGGGATTACAGGCGTGCGCCACCACACCAGGCTTATGCGGTGCTGGGGAACCGGACCCAGGGCCTTGAGCACGAGATGCAAGCGCTCCCACGGCTGGGCCACCCTCTTAGGCCCAGCAGATTCTGTGATCAAGGACCGTGCGGCCGGGCTTGGCGCAGGCCTTTTACCTGCTGTGAGGACTTAGAGCTGAGGGCTCAAACCCGGTGCGGTGGTCCACGTTTGGCTGAGGTAGGAGAGCTGCCTTGAGTTCAAGTCCAACCCGGGCAACCCATGACTTCAGGACCAGCCTGGACTCCAGAGCTGAGACTCTGCCTCAAAAGAAAAAAGCGAATGTCCCCGAGAGGCCCGGAAGGAGAATAGATGCTGACCAGGTCAGCTGAGGCCGGGACACCTGCCGCAGCGGCAGGACAGAGCCGAGAAACTAGGTTAATCTCCTGAAGAAACACCTCCCGAGTGGCAGCGGGGCTTTCCCACTCTCTGCTGTCTAATTGCTTCAGACCCAGCGCGGCGCAGGAATCCCGGGGTGTCCTCACGTCACCCCGCTCTGAGCATCTTCTTCTGTGTCTGAGCTGTCAGCCCGGCCCTGCTCCACTGCCCTGGCTGCAGCTTGTGCACCAAAGACTCGCACCGGGCTTTGGCTTTCTCCTAAAATCACTGCACACAGTAGGTTTGCAGCCGCATGGCATTAGCAAAGCCTGTTGAAAATGCCAAGTTTCTTATGCAGGAGATGCCACGCCATGTGTACTCAGTAGGGATTGTCACAGAGAGACCCTCTCAAGGCTGTGACACCACCCAGGCCCGCGATTCTCAAGATTTACTTGTTTATTGTGGTACTGGACGATCCAGCCTGGGGCTTTCACACAGAGCTACATCCCCAGCCCACGCTGAATTTCTGATTTTTGAGACAGGGTATCTCGTGAAGTTCCTAAATCACCTGAGATCCTCCTGCTGCAGCCGCCCACAGTGCTGGGCTGACAGGCCTCTGAAACAGGGTACAGCTAGTTCAATATTTATGTTTTTGTTCTTTACTTTAAAAAAATAAGCTGTGAATGGAGCCAAGTGGGCTCCACACTGAGCTAAGTCGTCGTTGCAGGCCCACTTTTTGAAAGTTTGTTGTTGTTATTATTGTGTTATGGTTGTTTGTGACATAGGGTTCCCCTAAGTTGCCGGGGCTGGGCACAAACTTGTGATCTTCCTGTCTGAATGTTCCATACTTCTTTTTAAAAATTATTATTATTTACTTATTTATTTTTACTTTGAAACAAGGTCATACTAAGTTGCTAAATTGCCCAGGCCAGATTAGAAATCCTGAGGTCTGTCCCTCAGCCTCCCAGAGTGCTGGGATTACAGGTATGTACCACCGGGCCCAACTGCAATATTGCAATATTTTCTTTCATTCTTTATTTTTCTCTTTCTTTCTTTCTTTCTTTCTTTCTTTTCTTTCTTTTTTTTTTGAGACAGGGTCTCACTTGGTGGCCCAGCTGGTCCTGAACTCATTATGGAGCCCAGGCTGGCCTTGGACTCACAGCAATCCTCCTGCCTCAGCCTCCTGAGTGACGGGATTACAGGCGTGTGCCACCACACCCAGCTTTATGTGGTGCTGGGGAATCAAACTCAAGGCCTTGCAAGGCAAGTGCTTTAACCTTTGTGCCACTCCTCCTGCCCCTAATTTACTCTTAAGATCTGTATAAAATAACAGTGCCAGGTACTTGATATAGGGGAATTGCTCAGGAACAACTACAGCCCTGACCTGCAATCCATCTTCTCCCCCCGGGGAATGAAAGATGCAGCTTCCGTGTCCTCATCGGATCAGCTACCTTTTCCCAAACAATGTCACTTGATTTAGGAGAAACTCTACTTAATCTGTAAAATTCCCTGAAACGATTCCAGCAACACAGGCCATGATTTTAGGCTAAATACGTTTCACAGGGTTGGGCCTTCCAATGGCTTACTTTGCCCCCTCTTTGAAAATGAGATGTGGAGTTTTGCATTTACTCAGCTTAAGAGAGAAAGAGAGAAAGAGAGAGAGAGAGAGAGAGCTTTAGCAGCTGTGTATTTTTTTTAAATAACAAAATAGCATTCCCTAGAATTTCCAGTAAAACCCATAAGATTGAGGCGGTTCATCCCCAAAGTATGTGTGGGATGCTGGGAGCTCCCTGGTTTTTCCAGGCAACCCCACCCCCCACAAAAAAACTCCCCACAAAAAAACAAAAGCAGATGGGCTGATGTGAACAGATCAGGCTCCCCAAGGTCCAAAGCTCTCTGCTGTAGATGCTAATAGGGTGAGTAATCCGAAACCTCCGCCGAGTAAATTATTTATCTTATCTCTGGAACTCGCAGAGCATCCGAGGCAGGGACTTCTGAAGAAAGATGGTGTTGGTCAGGAGCTCCAGCTGGAATTTGTGCTTTTACTAGAAAAGGGAAAAGTTCAGAGACCGGCGGGGCCCATGAGGCAATCTTCTTTTTTAATGACCAAAGGCGAAGCCAAGGACAGCTGACTTCACGGTTCCGGGGAACAGGTCTGGCTTGTGTTCTATTTCGCAGCCCCACTTGGCTCAGGATAATGGCGGAGGGAAGCAACTGGCCCACAGCAGTGATTCCTGGAGGAGATGCAAGAGGTTCCCGGAGTCCCCATCCTCGCCTTTCCTTGCAAAGAACAGCCAGCTTCTGGTTTTGGGGTCCTGGGGACTGAACTCAGGGCCTTCCCTTCAAACAGAATTTTTTTTTTTTTTTTTTTTTTGAGATAGGGTCTCGCTCTGTAGCCCAGGCTGGTCCTGAACTCACTCTGTAGACCAGGCTGGACTCGTGGCAATCTTCCTGCCTCAGCCTCCCAATTGCTGGGATGACAGGTGTGCGCCACCACGCCCGGCCCGGCTTATGTGGTGCTGGGGAATCGAACTCGGGTACTTGGAGCTTTAACCAATGAGCCATTCTTCCAGTGGTTAAATTTATTTTATTTTGTAACATGGTCTTGCTAAATCGCCCACAGTAGGCTCAAACTTGCGATCCGCCCAGATGGCTAGGATTCTAGGCACCTGCCACCATGCCCAGCTGGGACAGCCAAACTGGAATGGTGCAGACTAGCATTCAGCACCGGGATGCTTACCACTCTGGGTGCTGGACCTCAGCCTCAGATTTCTGGTTCTTTCTTTTGGCAAGGGGGTCGGGGTACTGGGGTTTGAACCCAAGGCCTTTATCCGGTGTACAATAGGTCTTTATTTGGAAACAAGGGACAGAGGGGCAACAGCCCCCACTATATGGGAGGGGGTCCTAAGCAGGCTTTAGTTTCATTTTAGGACAGGGTCTTGCTAAGTTGCTAAACGGCCCAGGCTGGGCTTGAATTTGGCTCTCTTCCTGCTTCTGGGATTATAGATGCTGCCACCATGCCCTGAGTATTTTCTGGTTCTTTAGAAAGGGTTGGTAAGGCCTGGGAATCTGCATTTCCAACGGTCCCCGGATGCTGTTGCGGAATCTAGGCACCCTCTCTCAGGATAACATACACGGAGATCTGGAGGACTGGAAGCCCAGCTTAGAGGTTTAGGCATATAATCCTGGCACACTGAGAGGCTGAGGCAGGAGGGTCACAAATTCAAGCCCCGCCTGGACAATTAAGGATTTAGCAAGACCCTGTCTCAAAATTAGAAATTAAAAACAAAAATATATGTGCTGGGTTTTAAAGGCGGGGCTCCATTCCCGGTATGAAAAGGGGCGTGTGCTCGGTCCACCCTTCCTCCCAGTCTTCCTCTTCCCCCACGCTGTGAGGATCTCTGCCCCTGAAGCTCTGGCTGTAGCCCTGACCCCCAATCCAGCCCTGCCATGTGCTCCCACCATTCTCCAGCCGCCCACCTGTGAATGGACTGAGACCTTCTGAGACTATACGCTACCATAAATCTCTCCCCTAAGCTGCGGCTGCCGGGTGTCGAGTCACAGCCGGGGGAAAGTAACCGAGACAGGGTGTGTTTCATCAGTGCAGGTAGCCAGCACCCACATATCAGCAGGTATGCTGAGCCCGAGCAGAGACGGGACCCGTAGGGCAACCCACCCACTGGCAGCCGGGGACACCTGCTCAGGGTCTTCCCTGGCTTCCCACTGAGCTTCCGGGTAAGAGGCCCAGGCCTCGGGATGTCACACTCACTCTGATTTGTTTGTTTCTTGTTGCAGTATTTGGGACCAGGCCCAAGGTTTTTAGGCTGAGACATTTTCTCAGCCATTTTATTAGTTTTTGGGACAGAGACACAGCCAGTTGTGGTAGCACAGGCCTGTAATGCCAGGACTCTGGCGGAAAGATGGCAAATTTGAGCCCAGCGTGGACAATTTAGTGATTTAGTGAGATGCTGTGTCAAGATAAAAAGGAATAGCTCAGTGGTTAGAGTGCTCGCCTAGCAGGCACTAAGTCAAGCATTAAGTACCGGAGTTCGATTCCCCAGCACCACATAAGCCGGGTGTGGTGACGACACCTGCCATCCCAGCACTCCAGAAGCTGAGGCAGGAGGATTGCCCGTGAGTTCAAGGCCAGCCTGGACTATAAGAGTGAGAACCTGTCTCAAAATAAATAAATAAATAAATAAAAATTAATAGCTTGTGGTACATGCCTGTGATCCCAGCCCCGGGGAGGCTGAGGCAGGAGGATTGCTGAGTGTTTGAGGCTAGCCTGGGCTACACAGTGAGTTCAAGACCAGCCTGGGCTACAGAGCGAGACCCTGTCTCAAAAAAAAAAAAAGAAAAGAAAAAGAAAACCAAGCTGGCGATGCAGTGAAGGCTCAGGGCTTGATCCCCAGTACCACAAAAATGAACAAACAGGTAAATAATAAATTGCTGTAATAATACCAGAAGTAGAGACATCCCACCGCCATCTCCAGAGCGCGCCCAGCACACACCCTCTGCCTCCTTCTCTGGCCTTGGGCGGAGTCTGCCCCCCACAGCTCCGCGCTCAGCCCTGCACCCCACACTCGGGACCCTTGGGGATCCACTTTCACCTTAAAATGTATTCATCTTGTTCCAGATCAGCCTGGAGATGGCACCCAGCTAACCAATCTGACAAATTAACTCAAACAGCAGGTGCCCGAGAGCATCTGAGCTGGAGCCACCCCCGGGTGACAATCGCCCGACGCCAACACCTTGCTCCCAACAGTACGTAAAACATTTCAGGCAAGTGCCCAGCCCGTGGGGGCAAGATATTTTAAGCAGGGGGATTTCCTTGAACCCCTCAAATTACACCATGAAGACAGCTGCCTTGCCACGTGATCGGGCTGCTCCTTGGCGCCCAGTTATTGGCACTCAGGGGACACCCGGGTTCCTGCTCTTCTTAACAGGGCTTGGAAGCAGCGCCTGGGCTATTTCTGTCGCTTAAAGGAAAAGGGCACTTGCCCTGGAACCCACCCAGAAAGTGCGCACGCCCTGGGCTTGGAGACGGCTCCTCTGCTGAGGACTGCAGTAACAAGAGATGTGTGATTGAAATCGGGAGCCAGCCATTAATGCCCCTGCAGTGAGCTGCAAAATGAACTCTCAAAACAATTTTTTTTTTTAAATACAGAGTCTCGCTCTGTAGTCCAGGTGGGTACTAAATTCACTATGGAGCCCAGGCTGGCCTTGGACTCACGGCAATCCTCCTGCCTCAGCCTCCTGAGTGCTGGGATTACAAGTGTGCGCTGCCATGCCCAGTTTTACGCAGTGCTGGGGAATCAAACTCAGGGCCTTGTGCTTGCAAGGCAAGCACTTCAACCGCTGCGCCATTCCTCTAACCCTTATTATTATTATTGATACAGGGTCTCACTCTGTAGCCCAGGCTGGTCTTGAACTCTCTATGGAGCCCAGGCTGGCCTCAAACACAAGGTAATCCTCCCGTTTCAGCCTCCTGTGGGCTGGGATTACAGGCGTGCGTCGCCATGCCAGGAAGCTCCTAGCCCTCCGCCTTTGTTTTCAAATTGAACCACTTCCTTTGAGAAAAAAGAACGAACAAAAAAAAAAGAAAGGCTGGAGGAATGGCACTAAGTCAAGCACTAAGAACCCAAGTTCGGTTCCCCTGCACCACGTAAGCTGGGCGTGGTGGCGCATGCCTGTCATCCCAGCACTCTGGAGGCTGTGGCAGGAGGATTGCCGTGAGTCCAAGGCCAGCCTGGGCTCGATAGCGAATTCAGGCCAGCCTGGACCACAGAGCGAGACCCTGTCTCAAAAAGACAGTAAGAAAAAGGGAGTGATTAGACTCTCTGAAAGAAAAGACCCAATCAGACATGGGCGACTGAAATGAACAGGCAGCTCTCAGAAGCCTGAATGACCAACAAACAAGTGGAAAAAAAAATTCAGCCTCGTTAATCATCAGAGAAACACAGATCAAAACCACACACCGAGGTTCCATGTAACCAGGGAGAACGGCTGCTATTAAGAGCTCAAAACCCACAAGCGCTGGGGAGCCGCGGGGATGGGGCCTCCTGCGTGGCCGGCACTGGGGTTGAGATCTGAAGTGTCCCCCAAAAGGTTCGTGTATGTGAATGTGATGGATTGTCTATGGAACCATGAGATGTTGGGAGATTGGGGCCTGGTCAGGAGGGGTGGGTTACAGACATGTAAATTAGATTGCAGGCATGTAAGGTGTATTACCGGCATGTAGTGGGAGCTTCCCATACCTTCCACACCTGGATCCAGGAGGGGCTGGTCACTGGGAGGAGACCTGGAAGGACATATTAGCTGCTTCCTGCCTTCCTTGGAGGACGAGTCTCAACTTGCCCTGACTCGGCTTCCTGTGTGTGATGTGGTGAGAAGCAGCCTCCACCTCTGCCTCTGCCATGTGCTTCCATGGCTGCGGGCCACCCCTGAATGGACTGTGACCTTCTGAAACTGTGAGCTAAAATAAACCTTTCCTCCCCTAAATGTGTGGGTGTCAGGTATTGAGTCACAGCAACGAAAACACAACTGAGACACAATGTTTACAGCAAAAGGCTAAATGTCACATGGCTTCTGTCATGAGAAAACCAAACTGTAAACAAACTAAAAGAAAGCGAGAAGATGGACTTTGTGGAGAGGGCAAGGGGCTGTGGTGGCATTTAGCAGGTGGGAAGGGAAAAGGGAGGTGATATGTTAATTTTTAAAAAAAACCTTTTTTAATAAAAAAAAAAGTTTTTAAGAAAATAAAAGAGCCCAATAAATGGATGTCACCATCATTAGGCCACTAAAAAATCTGCTGGGTGTGGCAGCACACACCCAGACCCAGCACTAGGGAGGCCGAGTGCCAGGAGCCGTGTGGTGGCTCTGGGCCAGACCAGCCTAAGGGAGATGCTGCCTGCCCCCTGACCCCAGAAAAAAGAAAAGAAAAAGAAGGAAAAAAGTTGTGTTTACAGTAAACGCCATATAAGGCTCTAATATAAAGATGAAATCAACAACCACAATTATGGAGAAAGGGTCTCACCAAAATTGCTAAGTTGCCCAGGCTGGGCTTGGCATCTGAAAAGGCTGAGAATGGAGACCTGTGCCATCCGGCCTGGCCACGGTCCCAGCATTATTCACTTTCCTATTGTTTTTATCCTTTTATTTCCTTTGACTCTAAAAAATACTCAATCTGTCATTTGATATTATCTTAATTTTTTTTTTTTTTTTGCAGTACTGAGGATTGAACCCAGGGCCTTTGCACTTAGCTGTACTTAGCCCCTTTACAAAAAATTTTGTATTCAGTTGAATTTGTTCAGCCGCTTGATGATTGTGGGGGATCAAGCCCAGGGCCTTCACAGGGAGCTACATCCCTAGCACTTGATTTATTTATATTATTTTTTGAGACAGGGTCTCACTCTGTACTCACTCTGCAGCCCAGGCTGGTCCTGAACTCACTATGGAGCCCAGGCTGGCCTTGGACTCATGGCAATCCTCCTGCCTCAGCCTCCCAAGTGCTGGGATTACAGGCGTGCACCACCACACCCAGTTTATGTGGTGCTGGGGAATCAAACTTGGGTACTCACTGCTTGCTAGTCAAGTGCTTTAACCACTGAGCCATTGCTCCAGCCCCTCCATCTGGCTCTGGGGCAGGCTTGCTATATTACTAACTTGCCAAGGCTGGACTAGAATTTGTGATTCCTCTCCCTCTGCCTTCCAGAGTGATCGGGCTCAGAGTACTGAAAGTTTGGGGGGCAGATTTGAGCAGTACAATTTTCCTATAATCCCGTCTCCCTTCAAGAATGCCAATACAACTAATTAAGTTAATTATAATCTTTAAGTCACCTGTCCTGGATGGCTGTGACACACTGGCTAATTATTAAAATATGTCTAGGAAGGAGCTATTATTAGCCTCAAATTACAGACGAGGAAACTGAGTCTTTAGAGGCGAAGCTTGCCCAACCCCTGAGCAGCTGAGTCAGGATTCAACCCCATCTCCAGCTGACTCAAAACCTGCTCTCTTGGAGAGGATGAAAGGGCCGTTCTCGGGGGCCAGGCACTTCTCAGTGGTTATAGTGCCCGCCTACCGTGCACAAGGCGTGCGGGCACAGCCAGTGCTTGGGAGGCTGAGGCAGGAGCACTGCCCGTGAGTTCAAGGCCAGAACTGCAAAGCGGGTCTCTGTTTGGATAGACAGACAGACCAAACAGGAGATGAAAATGCCTGGGTTTCAGAGGCCAGTGAGTTTTTGTTATCTTTTGTTTTGGTACTGGAAACTGAGCCTAGGGCCTTCATGCTGAGCCACACCCTCAGCCCGTTTGTGTGATTTACTGTGGGACAGGATCTGGTTGAGTCCCGGTGCTGTGCAGGCTAGCTCAAGCCTGCAGTGCTCATCCTCAGTCTCCAGGGTGCTGGCATCACAGTCCTGGCCTGTGCCCTGGTCCTGGCCCCTTCTCAATCTCCCCTTTTCTCTCTTTTTTAAGAGTTTCACTCTGTAGCCCAGGCTGGTCTTGAACTCATTACGGAGCCCAGGCTGCCCTTGGACTCACAGAAATCCTCCTGTCTCAGCCTCCCGAGTGCTGGGATGACAGGCGTGTGTCACCACGCTCGGTTTATGTGGTGCTGGGGAATCGAACACAGGACCTCACACTTGCTAGGCAAGCAGTCTAACCACCGAGATGTACCCCCAACCCGTTTTTATTTTGAGAAAAATAAAATAGTTGCAAAGTTGCTAAATTGCCCGGGATGGGTTTCAAACTGGCTATCTGCCTGCCTCCGTTTGCCTGGGTGGCACGGGTATGTAATCCCAGGCCTCTGGGAGGCTGAGGCAGAAAGACCTTAAGCTTGAGTCCAGACTGGGATTTTAGCAACTCGATGAAATCCTGTCTCAAAAGCAAAAATAAAAAAAAAATATATAAACAATGGGTTGTGGATGTAGCTCAGTATAAAGATCACATGTTTGATTTCTGGTACAGAAAGAAAGTGCAGGGGGCATATAGCTGGGGTCCTAGCTAGCTGGAGGCCCTGGGTTTGATTCCCTAACACCACCTAAGCCAGTCGCGGTAGCACGTGCCTGTAATCTCAGCCCTCTGGAGGCTGAGGCAGAAGCATTTCTGTGAGTTCCAGGCCAACCTGGGCTACACATTGAATTCAGGACCGGTCTAGACTATAGAGCAAGACCCTGTCTCAAAAAATTAATTAATTACTCATTATATAGCATTCTATAGAACCAAATGGGTGTGATAGTGGGAGTTAGGGGTGATGGGGGAGTGTGGGAGGGCCAGAAGTGGGAAGGGATTATAAAGCTGATTTAATATAAACGTACACAAAATACTCAAATTCATTGCAGACATTATGGATCGCATATATGAATTAATAAAAATGGGGGGAAATTAACAATAATAATAATGATAAAACACAGGTCACTGGGTCTTTATCCTGGCACACTGAGTCTGGCGTGGGCCCGAGCATTTGCATTTCTAGCAAGTTTCCAGGTGCTGCTAGTCCAGGGGCCTCACATTTTCGGAACCACTGATCTGGACATGCCCAGCACACGGGAACGTGGGTGACAGGTGGCACAGGTGCACTGAGGGCCGGGGCCATTTTCTGTTTTCATGCTGAAGTGGCCGAAAAGACAAGCGGAAAGTCCCTCTGCACCTGAAAATTCCCCAGAAAAAGTTTTGTTAGCCTTTGGCCTTGAACTTGTAAACATGTGACAGGAAGCAGTAGCAGGGCTTAGTCCATTAATTTGCCACGGGCCAGAGCACTACCTGTTGGTATAGGGGAATGGCAAGAGCCTGGGGTAGCGGTCAAGTCCGGCTTCTGTCCTGGCTCTGAAAATGTCATGAGATCGCTAGGCAGGCATGTTCATCTGGGTCTGGAGTCAGATGTGAGATAAAGAGATTAAGTGGGAGATTCAGAAATTTCCTTCTTGTTCTGTTTTTTAATTATTTAATTGTGGTCATGGGGATTAAACCCTGGTGGCTCACACTGAGCTATATCCCTAGTTCCTTTTTTTTTTTTTTCCTTCCCTTAAATTTCTTAGCTTGAGACAGGGTCCCTCACTAAGTTGTTAAATTGTCTCACATCCAGAGTGCTGGGATTTCCAGAGGCCTGCCCCACCAAGGTGGGCCTCAAACTCACAGCAATCCTCCTGCCTCAGCCTCCAGAGTACTGGGATTACAGGCATGTGCCACCATGCCCAGTTTATGATATAGTGGGGAATCAAACTCAGGTACTTAGCGCTTGACTTAGTGCTTGCTAGGTGCGTGCTTTAACCGCTGAGCCATTCCTCCAGCCCCCACAGCCAGAGTCTTATCTCACTGTTACACATACTGCAAGCACTCTGGGCCGCTGAGGTGGCAGGACCCTGAGTTCAAGTGCTGCCCCGGGAGAATTGGTAGGATCTGTCTCAACATTAAAACCAAACTAACAATCAAAACTAAAAAATGGGCTAAAGATACAGCTTTGTTGGAGGCCCTGGGGTGGATCTTTGTGCCTACCAAAAATAAATAGAGGGACTGGAGGAATGGCTCAGCGGTTACAATGCTGGCCTAGCAAGCGCTAAGTACCCGAGTTCGATTCCTCAGCACTATATAAGCCAGGTGTGGTGGCACAAACCTGTAATCACAGCACTCAGGAGGCTGAGATGGGAGGATAGTTGTGAGTTCTAGGCCAGCCTGGGCTCCAGAGTGAGTTCAGGACCAGCCTGGGCTGCAGAGCCAGACTCTGTCTCAAAAAAAAAAAAAAAAAAAAAAATGCTGAATTGCCCAATCTGGGCTCAAATGTGTGATCCTCCTGCATGAGCCTTCTAACGTGCTGGGATTACAGGCCAGCACCAGAGCCTGACTTGCTGTGAGTTTTAAAGTATTTGGTCCCAGGGGTCAGGGGTCACTGCCAAGTCCAGGTGGCCATGAGCTGCTCTGAAAGGACTGGCTGGATTTGGGTTAAAGACGGTGGTCTGTGTTTTCGCAGTAACCTTGGCCAGAGCGCTGGCTCTCCACAGCATAGCTCCCCCTCATGACACTGACTTCATGTCCACCTCTGGCCACTGCCAGTGGTGACATCTGCTTTCTCATTCAGTGAGTGGGTGTCCCTGTAATATGGTGACATCACTGAGCACAAAAGCAAGCTGACTTATCCAGGAAAAGTAACACCATTGCTATACAGAGTACAGCACAGCTCCACAGCAATCCTCCTGCCTCAGCCTCCCCAGTGCTGGGGTTACAGGCATGCGCCCCCACACCCAGCTTCCCTGCCTTTTTTTTCTTTTGATGTAGGATCCAGACTGGTCTCACTGAACTCACTGTGTAGCTGAGGCTTCCCTCAAATTTACAGCAATCCTCCTGCCCCCCGAGTTCTGGGATTAGAGGCATGAGCCACCATGCGTCCTAGATCCTATCCTTTTTTTTTCTTAATATATATTTTGCTTTGAGACACTAAAAATTTAGTTTCTTTAAATTGTTAATCTTGGGGCTGGAGGAATGGCTCAGCATTTAAAGCGCTTGCCTAGCAAGCACTTAGGCAGGTGCTAAGTACCCGAGTTTGATTCCCCAGCGCCACATAAGCCGGGCATAGTGGCGCACGCCTGTAATCCCAGCACTCAGGAGGCTGAGATAGGAGGATTGCCATGAGTCCAAGGCCAGCCTGGGCTCCATAGGGAGTTCAGGACCAGCCTGGGGCACAGAGATCCTGTCTCTAAGTACATAAATAAACAAATACTTAACCTGGGGGCTGGCAGTGTATCTAAGTGGTTTGAGTGCTTGCTTAGCAAGCACAGGCTGAGTTCAATTCCCCAGCATGGTGGCACACACCTGTGACTGTAATCCCAGCACTCAGGAGGCTGAGGTAGGACCTCTGCTGTGAGTTCTGGGCCAATTGGTTCAGGACCACCTTGAACCAAAGAACAAGACTTTCCTCTCTCTCTCTCAAAAAAAGCGAATTTGGCCATGTCATATGCTAAAGGTCACAACAAGCATTTGTTTCCGTGTAGCGCGGCTGTGGTGAGCTGTCCCTGCTTGTGTTCAGTGGCACGCCGCCTAAAAAGAGAACTAAAACAAAGCGGGAAAAGAGGAAGTCCACGCTGATACGGGACTTTCTCCAAAATTTTGGGTGCACTTCATCCAATCATGCTCATGCCTGTCTTTGTGTCATCTGAAACTTGGTCACCCTTCACGTTAACCAGGATATAAAGCGACAGCGTTCCCCAACTACAGGCTTCAAAGGGTTACCTGAGTTGTGGCTCTGCCTCCTCTCTTTATTTATTTTTGAGACAGGGTCTCACTCTGCAGCCCAGGCTGGTCCTGAACTCACTCTGGAGCCCAGTCTGACCTGGAACTCATGGTGGCCATCCTGCTGCCTCAGCCTCTCAACTGCTGGGATTCCAGGCGTGTGTCACCACACCTGGCTGTCAGCCTGGGCAATTTAGAGCAAACTTTTCTCAAAATAAAAAAAAAGGGCTGGGAGTTAGGTGTGATGGCAAATGCCCATAATCCTAGCAATCTGGGAGACTCAGGCCGGAAGATTGCAAGTTTGAGCCCCAGCCAGGCAATTTAACAAGAGTCTGTCTCAAAATCAAAAATAAAAATGGGCCAGAGATTTAGCTCAGTGTGAAGGAGTGAAGGCCCTGGGCTTGATTACCAGTACCAAAAGAAAAATGAAAATAAATCCTTCTGCTTCCATCTCCCCGAATTCTGAGGATAGAGGGGTATGGTGTCACCTGCCCCATTTAAGGCTAGAGCTACAACCACAGTCTCCCCATGGTTGGAAGGGATTTGAGTTAAATGAAAGGATCTGGGTGTGATGCTTACACCTGCAATCCTGTCTACCCTGGAGGCTGAGGCAGAAGATTGCATGTTTGAGGCCAGCCTTGGCAATCAATATAGTAATTTTTTTTCGGGTGATACTGAGGATAAAACCCAGGGACTTCACTCTGAGCTACATTCCCAGCCATTTTAATTTTATTTATTTATTGTGAGACAGGGTCTCGCTCTGTAGCCCAGGCTGGTCCTGAACTCTCTATGAAGCCCAGGTTGGCATTGAACTCACAGCAATCCTCCTGCCTCAGCCTCCCAAGGGCTAGGATTATATTTTTGATTTTGAGACAAGGTCTCACTAAGTAGCTAAGTTGGCCAGGCTCAGACTTCTGATCTTCCTGCCTCAGTCTCCCAGAGGAATGGGATTACAGGCCTATGCCACTTGTAACCAGGCAACGCTGTTTTATAAATCTATAAATGGCTGGAGATGGTGTTCAGAGCTCCCTGAGTTTTGAAGGAAGGAAAAAAAGATGTATAGCTCCAGAGCAGAGAGGAGCCAGCCTGGCAAAAGCATGAGGACCTGGGATTGACTGAGTGACTAATTCTTCCAAGCAGAAAGTGTGGAAAGTGCCGGGTGAGAATAGAAAGTGGGGGGTTAGTCTTGCTTTGTAGAACTGAGGGTTTGAGAGATGGGCAGGGTATAGGACCTGGAGTCCTACATACACATTGATGATGTTCTCTCCATTCCCAAGTTTACTGAAGGAATAGCTCAATGGTAAAAGCTCTTGCCATGCAAGCTCAAAGCCCTGAGTTCGATTCCACAAGCACCCCATAAAGCTGGGCATGGCCACCTGAAATCCCAGTCTTCAGAAAGCTGAGGCGGAAGGATTGCCACGTGTTCAAGGCCGTCCTGGGCTATACGGTAAGTTCAGGACCAGCCTGGACTGTAGAGCGATACCCTGCCACACACACACACACACACACACACACACACACACACACACACACACCCCAAAACCAAAACCAAGCAAAAAAACCCACCAAGTTTACTTGGAATTTTAGACCCTAGCGAGCAGAAATCTTTAAAATTCAGGCACTGTATTAGGGTCATTTCACTGCTTTCCTTAGCTGTTGGGTGTCTTGATTCTGCCTCATGTAGGTTTCATTTTCCTATCTGCAAAACGGAAATCCTAATCATTCTTGTTTCCCCGGGGTTTTCTCCTCGTCATCAAAAATGAATGTTAGGCCCCAGCGCGCACACAAAAGGGAACTGTGTAGTATTGCACGAGATAAATTCATAAAAGTTGAGTATCTGGGTATCTTTCTAAAACAAGCCCCGTGGAAAACTCGTAAGGGAAACACTGAAATCCACGCATGATTGCGGCTGTCACAGATGCTCATTTCTCCTTTTAAGGGCAGGAACTTGGAAAAAAAAAAAAGGGAAAACGTTCAATGACCTAAGGCCACGTACGGATGCCATCGGATATACATTTTCCCATGTCACACGTCGTCATCGAGTCGCCGGCAGGACAAAGGCCGAGCGTGGGGCCGACCAGCCCTCCGCGGCCTTTCCACGGGGGTGGGGATTTCCTCCGTACTCGGCGGGGTCGGCTCACGGCCTGCCTGGAAATAACAGGCCGATGAGGAGGTGACAGCGACGCGGGCACTGACGACATCGCCGCCCCCGCCTCGTGGGAGGCGCGTCCCTCCCCCTGGAGGGGCCGAGGCGGCATCTGGCGCCACAATACCAACATTCGTGTCGTGATTTCCTCTTTTTTTTAAATTTTAAACGGGGCACCCTGACACGCATTATTTCTTACCAATCGGGGCTCCCTGGCATTTTTTTTTTTTTTTTTGCATTTCTAAAATGGGGATCCGGAGGCCGCCCTTGTCATCATCGGCTCCGGCAACCGAGGTCGCCTCCTCGCCACTCTCCCCCACCTTGGTTCCCGCGACGCCCCCCACGCACTGGGTGGGAGCGCCGTGACTCACGCCCGGCAGGGCGGCCGGCGCCCCGCACCCCCAAACCCCACGATCCGGCCCGCCCCGGCCTCCTCGGAGGTCTCGCGGCCGAGTCACCCGGAGAGACCACCCCGGTTGGAGCCCCCCACATGCAGCCTCACGCCCCGCCCGGGCCCCCGACGCCCGCCAGCGCCGCGCCACTCGCCGGGCTCCAGCCCTTGACCCCAAAGCCTCCGCGAAACCGGGAGCCGCCGAGCCGGCCTCGGGCGGCCTTTGATGGCTTTGTTATTGTTTGGGTTTGAATCGATCCGCCCCTCCCCGTCCTTCCGCCCTCCCTTCCGGGCCGCCCGGCACCCGCTCCCGCCTCCCCGCGCCCCCCCGCGCCCCTCCCCCTCCATTTTGGCGCCTTTTCCTTCCCGCCACGTCGTGGCGGCGTAGAGACCATTCTGACCGCGAGGACGGGGGCGGGGCGCGCCCCCCTTATGCAGATCAGCGGCCTCTGGTTGGTTGGAGAGCAGCCCGCGGAGGCGGGGCCGGGGCGCGGCGCCGGCGCGCGCGGGGCGGAGGCCGAGGGGAGGCGCCCGATCCTCGCCGCCTGCCCACCCCCTCGCCTCCCTCCGGCGCCGCTCCCCGCCTCGGCCTCCCGGGGAGGCCCCGCCCCGGCCCCGCCCGCCCGCGCGCCCGCCCCTCCGGCGCGCTCCGCCCCTTTACTCCCGGCGGCGGGGCGAGCCGGGCGTCTGTCTGCTGCAGCGATCGCGGCGGCTGAGGCCAGAGTCGAGTCGGCGGCGGCGGGATCGGCAGCGGCGGCGGCGGCCACGAGCCCCGACTCCCGCGGCGCTGCCCCCCGGAGCCCGGCCGACGCGCGCCGCGCCACCCTCGTCGCCGCCCGAGCCTCCCGCCGCCGGCGCCCGCGCTCGTCCCCCGACTCGCCTCGGCCTTGCGCGCCCGCCGCAGCCCCGGCCCCTGCCGCGGCGGCTCCGGGCGCCCGCGTCCCCGAGGCGACGCACTGGAGGCGGGGATGCTCCTGTCCAAGATCAACTCGCTGGCCCACCTGCGCGCCGCGCCCTGCGGCGACCTGCACGCCACCAAGCCGGCGCCCGGTGAGCGCGGGTCCTCCTCCCGCCGCGCCCCATCTCCCGGCTGGGGTCGGGGGAGCGGCGTGGGGCGGCCGGGGGGTCACCGGCTGGTCTCGAGCGCCCCGTGCTCCCCGCTTTCTCATCAGGCAAAGAGAAGGAGCCGCTGGAGTCGCAGTACCAGGTGGGCCCGCTGCTGGGCAGCGGCGGCTTCGGCTCCGTCTACTCCGGCGTCCGCGTCGCCGACAACTTGCCGGTGAGCGGGCACCCCGCGGCGGGAAGGGGGCGCCGGCGGCAGGGTGCGCGTGGCTGCGGCGGGGTGGGGGCGCTAAGGACCACTCGGGGGTTTTTGCAGGTGGCTATCAAGCACGTGGAGAAGGACCGGATCTCAGACTGGGGCGAGCTGGTGAGTGTGGCGGAGGCGCGACCCCGGCGATCGGTGGGTGCGGGGCGCCCCCCCCCCCACGCGCGCTCACCAGCTCGCCCCGCCCCACCCCCCGCAGCCCAATGGCACCCGGGTGCCCATGGAGGTGGTCCTGTTGAAGAAGGTGAGCTCGGGCTTCTCCGGTGTCATCCGGCTGCTGGACTGGTTCGAGAGGCCCGACAGTTTCGTGCTGGTCCTGGAGAGGCCCGAGCCGGTGCAGGACCTCTTCGACTTCATCACCGAGAGGGGGGCCCTGCAGGAGGAGCTGGCCCGCAGCTTCTTCTGGCAGGTGCTGGAGGCCGTGCGGCACTGCCACAGCTGCGGGGTCCTGCACCGCGACATCAAGGACGAGAACATCCTGATCGACCTCAACCGCGGGGAGCTCAAGCTCATCGACTTCGGGTCGGGGGCGCTGCTCAAGGACACGGTGTACACGGACTTCGATGGTGAGCCGGGCCCCGGGAGGGAGGCCGCCCAGGTGCCGCGGCCCCGGCCTGGAGGCCTCGGCCCGCCTCGGGCTCCGGCCCTCTTTGTAAAGGTCATCGGGCTCCGGGCGAGCCGGGGCGGGGCCGGCCCGCGCTGCGCGGCGTAGTGGGGCCGGCGATTTCAAGCCAGCAAAACCTGTAATGTTTCTGGCAGCTTATTTATTTATTTTCCAAGGAAATTCAGTGAATTCCAAGCTTTCCCGATGAATAAGAGGTTGTGGGCCACGGGCCGTAGCCCAGATTTCCAAAGTGACCCACTTTCCCTGCCAGCCAAACCTGGGGGTGGGGGGCAGGCTGTGGGAGGAGAGAGACCTGCGGTGATGCTGATACTGGAATCTGTTTTGTTTTATAAGAGAGTTTTCTGGAAGATAGTTTTGAGATCTGTAGTTGGTTTTTTCCCCCTCTCCTTTGATGTAGGGAAGGTTGAGGAAGGGTTTTCACTAAATACATTTTTTCCTTTTTTGGTTGAGGGTGTCAGGGATGATTGTTTTGAAATCAGATCTGTTGCTGGTTTGAAAATTAGTTGGGATGTCTGGCAGGGAGGATGAAAACCTATCTGACTTTGGGAGGGGCTTGGAGCGGGTTCTTTCAGCCCGAGATCAAAGCGAGGAGGGTGGGTCATCATCTGAGTGGCTTACCCTGACAAACGACAGGCTTTCAAAACTTGTGACTCCGGCTTGTGGTTTCTGTTTATTTGCCCTTGGAGGACGCTGGGCTGGGCTGCATTTTTTGTGTTTAGCAGTTAATGGCTGGCCGGGTCCTCCCATAATCAGGTTTCCCGGTAGTCTTTGCTGCCCCCTGGTGAGCACCGTTGGGATGGCCCCCCCTCTTTTTTACTACCCAAAGTTTGTAAACAGGAATCACGTGGTGTGAAACCGGCCCTGCAGCTCCCTCCGGCTGCCTGGCTGGGTAGGGGAGGAAGAGTGGGTGACTCCTATCGGGGTGGAGAGGAAGGGCGTCCTTATGTAGTACGCGGTGCCAGGACCCTTCCTGAGTCCCATCTGAGATGAGGATGTCACCTGTCCCTGGGATAGCCACTGGATGCAGTTTAAGGAGGGGCTGTAGGATACCCACCTCCTTGGTAGAGGTTCATCTCTGATCTCTGTGCCCTGTGCCGGTGGCCCTACCCCAGATGGGCCTTAGACTTTGGGTCTGCAGCCAGCCCTGTTTCTTGGCGCAGTCTAAAGGATTTCAGGTTATGATCTAGGCAGGTGATGCTTTGGGTTGGAGGAATGCCATGATCCTGTAGTCCACTCTTACTGTATAGCGCCGGAGGGTGTCTGTGGAGTTCACCCAGCTCCTACAGAAGGGACTTAGTGTTTTTTTTTTTTTTCTTCCTATAAATTGTTTTACCACCTAGCTGTCTGTATGGACTTTTTGATAAAAGCATGTTTTCTCTTCTGTTTCCTCGGCCTGCAGGAACCCGCGTGTACAGTCCTCCCGAGTGGATCCGCTACCATCGCTACCATGGCAGGTCGGCGGCGGTGTGGTCCCTGGGGATCCTGCTGTATGACATGGTGTGCGGAGATATTCCTTTTGAGCACGATGAGGAGATTGTCAGGGGCCAAGTTTTCTTCAGGCAGAGGGTCTCTTCAGGTAACTTTTATCCCTTTCAGAAAAAGGAATCCCAGGGACATTAGTCCTCTTGTCTGGAGAGTTTCACTCCTCAGCAGGTGGCTGTGACCTTTGGTGTAGAGTTTATGGGCCAGTGATTTGTGCTTGAGGTGGTCCCATGGGTCACAAGCATTTGAGTTTCTTGGAAAGGTCAGCAGATGGGCATATTAAGACAGTCTGGGGCTGGAGGAATGGCACAGCAGTTAAAGCGCTTGGCTTGCAAGCGCAAGGCCCTGAGTTTGATTCCCCAGCACCACATAAAGCTGGGTGGTGGCTCACGCTGGTAATCCCAGCACTCGGGAGGCTGAGGCAGGAAGATTGCCATGCATCTAAGGCCTGGGCTACATAGTGAGTTCAGGACCAGCCTTAGCTACAGAGATAGATACTGTCTCAAAAAAAAAAAAAAAAAAAAAAGTGAGAATCTGGTTTCTCTGGAAAAAAATTTTTTTTGTATTCTCTGCTGAGGTACAAATCTAGGGTGTCTTCCGTGCTAGGCTTTGCTGCTGAGCTGTACTGCCAGCCTTTAAGAATTCTTTTTAATCTTAGCTGTTTTGGAAGCTGAGACAGGAGGATCATAAGTTTGAGCCCCGCCTGGGTAATTTAGAAAGACCCTGCCTCCAAAAAAGTTGGGAGTCGGGTGGAGGAACAGCACAGTGGTTAGAGTGTTTGCCTAGCAAGTGCAAGAGCCAGAGTTTGATTCCCCAGTACCACATAAAACAGGTGTGGTGATACACGTGTGTAGTCCCAGCACTACGGAGGTGGGAGGATTGCCATGATTTCAAGGCCAGGCTGGCCCACATAGGGAGTTTAGGATTAGCCCGGCCTATGGAATGAGCCCTGTCTCAAAAAAAGGAGGGACGTGGGGAGCAGGGGTTGTAGCTCAGTGCAACAGCCATGTTCTTGATACCCCTGACAGTTTTAAGTATCCTTGTTTGTTTAACTCCTGTTTGTCCGGGAGTCAAAATCAGGGGCTCTTCCCAGCCTGTCCCTTAAGCTCCCTAAATACTGCGGGCCGAGTGACCTCATTCTGGGCGGTGTCCGTGTTTGTTAAGTCGGGAGGTGAGTTGACTCACCTCATCACGCTTAGTGATGTCTCATCACAATCCCTTGTCATCACCCTTCGTGTTTCTGGTGAGTGGGTGTTGTGGGAAAGGCCCGGCTCTTGAAGTTTGCCAACCACATGTTTAAGAGGGGAGCCACCTTTTAGCTGAAAGCAGACCAGAGGGCCCGGATGTCAGTTCACTCTTTGCCCACTGAAGAGTGCCCAGCGCGGGTTCCACAAGACACAGGCTCCTCGGGGCTCCAGACTCGTGGGCTCCTGGGAGGCAGATGGGGAGGACCTTGGCGTTTCCAAACAAGTTGAGTCATTCGTAACCCTGTCTGTCCGCTCTCTGCAGAGTGTCAGCATCTTATCAGGTGGTGCCTGGCCCTGAGACCGTCAGATCGGCCGTCCTTCGAAGAAATCCAGAACCACCCGTGGATGCAAGATGTCCTCCTGCCCCAGGAGACCGCCGAGATCCACCTCCACAGCCTGTCGCCAGGGACCAGCAAATAGCAGCCTTCCGGCAGGTCCTCCTCTCCCCTCAGGCCCACGAGGGAGGGGAAGCTTCTGACTCCAGCTTCCCGATTGCCAGTGACACTTCTTCTCGCCAGGCAGGACAGTGCTTGACACAGGAAGGACATTGACGACTCATTCCAGACCCCGGGCCCGGGAGGCTGCCTCCCAGTGGGGGGAGAGGCTCCGCTCCTGGTGCCCCAGGCCCAGCCGCCCCGTAGCCGCGTTCTCCTCCTTCCCACAGGTGTCCAGCGTGGCTGGGCGCTGGGGAACCCTGGGGGTGGGGGTTGGGGAGGTCACAGCCCTGCCAAGAAACTTCATCCCTGAGATCTGCTGAATGCCGCGATGGGCTGGGTAGGGGGACGCGGGGCGGGGCGGGGCTAGCGCCATTCGAAGTCCCTGTCCCTCCTCCGACTCTTCTGAGTGCCTTCTGTGGGGACTCCGGCTGTGCTGGGAGAAATACTTGAACTTGCCTCTTAGCTGCTGCTTCTCCAGAAACAATTCCGCCTGGGTTTGGTTCCCTGTCCTCCCCGCCCCTTCCCGAGACTGGTGCCATGGAAGCGGCTACATGGCCACTCGCTGAGCCATCTGCCCCTTTTTTTCTGCCTCCTTGGGTACAACTCCAAGTGAACTGGTCTTCCTTCCTTCCGGGGTCTCGCCTGTCTCGAAGCCAAGACCTCACACACACACAATGCACAACCAATGCAAGTCCACAGGAAAGCTGTAAATGTGTGTACAGTCGGCATGGTGTTACACAACGGGATTGTAGTTGATCTAATTTTTAAGAAATCTTGCCTTTAAGTTATTGTACCTGGTTTTGTTTTTTTTTTTTTAAAGATGCGCATTCTAACCCGGAGGTCAATGTTATGTATTTATTTATTTATTTATCAGGCCCCCTTTCCTGCTCCAGGCTTCCACAGCTGCTGTCCTAGGTGGGTTTTTTTTTTTTTTTAATTTCTTCCCTTTCCTCCTGACTTGGGGACCTTTGGGGGAGGGCTGCGACGCTTGCTCTGTGTGTAGGGTGATGGGACTCAGGCGGGACAGCTGCGCCTTCTTGACCCCACCGGGTGTCGACCCCATGGGGCGGGGAGGGACCCTGCTGACCTGTGTACATAAGATCGCTAACCGAAAGCAGCTCTGGACTGTGCCTTCCGGATCCTCTCTGGGGCTGTGTTTTGAGCAGCATGTAGCCTGCTGGGTTTATCTGAGTGAAATACTGTACAGGGGAATAAAAGAGATCTTATTTTTTTTTTATACTTGGCATTTTTTTGAATAAAAACCTTTTGTCTTAACTTGTGGTAAGTAACTTGTGCTTATTGAGAGCTTGGTCAGCCGTGAGGTCCTGGGCTATTCTGATTTTTTTCATTGGGAGTAAAAGGATTACCTTTGCAAAAGAAAATGTGTGGCCTTAGTAAGAGTCGGTATCATGTGGACAAGATTTGAGTGTGAGTGGGCCAATATTTCTGATTAGAGCTAGTCAAGTAAGTTTTGAGTGGCTGTTAAGTGTTTTAATAGTTTAGTAGGGGGCCAGGAGGCATAACTCAGCAGTTAAGAGTGCGCTAGGCCCTGGGTTCAGTTCCCCAGCACCACTAAAGCCAGGCCGCAAGGGGCACGCCTATAATCCCAACACTTGGGTGGGTGGGAGCCAGAGGATTTGTTTGCCTTGTGTTCAAGACCAGCCTGGACTGGACTGAGACCATCCCAAATATTTAGGGCTGGACGGATGGCCCTGAGTTGATTCCCAAGCATTACATAAAGCTGGGCGTGGTGGTGCACGCCTGTAATCCCAGCACTGGGGAGGCTGAGGCAGGCGAGTTGTCCTGAGTTCAAGGTCAACCTGGCCTACATAAGTGAGGTTAGGACCAGCCTTGGCTATACAGCCAGACCCTGTCTCAAAAGAAAAAAGGAAAACAACAAACAAACAAACAAAAAACAGGCGGGCGGAATGGCACAGTGGTTAAAGCACTTGCCTAGCAAGCACAAGGCTCTGAGTTCAATTCCCCAGCACCACATAAAGCTGGGCATGGTGGTGCACGCCTGTAATCCCAGCACTTGGGAGGCTGAGGCAGGAGGTTTGCTGTGAGTCCAAGGCTCTTCATACAAGAGCTAAATCCCCAGCCCTCAAGTTTGTGACATTCCTGCCTCTGTCTCCCAGAGTGCCACAATTACACACTTGTCACTCAACTGGCATGAAAGATTTTCTCCCACTTAGTGAAACATTTTGAGGTGCTGGGGGGCTAGGTCAGCACAAGGTATTCCCCAGCCCTACATAAGCTGGAGCAGTAGCGCACGCTGGTAATGCCAGCGCTCAAGAGGCTGAGACATAGTGTGAACATAGTGTGTTCTGGACTGTAGATGTGAACATAGTGTGTTCTGGACTGTAGATAGAGATCTTGTCTATAAATACATCAATAATAAAACGTTTTGGAGCCCAGTGTGGCTGGAGCATCTATAGGCCCAACTGCTCAGGAGGCAGAGGACGTGAAGGATGCTCTGAGCCCAGGAGTTCGAGCTTGGCCAGCAGGAAGAATGTTCCTCACCCCATCTCTCCCTACCCCCAAAGTCAACATACCGTTTTGAGCGTCATGGCAAAGCTCTGTATCTGTATTACTCAGATCTTCACTCAAGTCCCCGTTCCCATCCGGGTGAAGGTTAGTTATTAACAATAGCGCGTGGGAACGCAGGGACTTCGGGGTTTCCCCCTTGACAAAGCGCTAGAGTAGGTGAAATGCCGCTGCCCCTGCCATTCCTCCTCACTTGTCCTTAAATAGATAATTTAAGGATTCTTCTAAGGGATCAGTTTAGCAGGCCCTTTTCTGTTTCACGCGTTGTTTACCTTGAGTTTTTTTTTTGGAGACAGGATGTCTGTAGTCTGGGCTAGCCTCGAATTCATGGCAATCCTCCTGCCTCTTCCTCCTGAGAGCTGGAATCACAGGCATGTGTCACCATACCAGAGTGATCTCTTAGATGGTACTGGGGCTTGGCACATGCTAGGCAAGTGCTTTAATCCCTGATCCATGCCTCAGCCCTGCATTCACATGGGAAATACTAGTATATTTTGCTTTTTGTGTGTGTGATACCAGGGACTGAACACAGGGCCTTTGCTCGGAGCTATATCCCCGGCCACTTTTTATTGTTGAAACAGTCTCACCTCCTTGCTAAGTTGCCCAGGCTGGGCTTGAACTTGTGGTTCTCCTGCCAGTGCTGGGGAAATAGGCCTGTGCCACAGGTCCAGCTTCTGATTTCTATAAGTAACAGTTCTAATATTCTCTTTTTTTTTTTTTTTTTTTTTTTTTGAGACAGGGTCTTGTTTTGTAGCCCAGGCTGGTCCAGAACTATGGAGCCCAGGCTGGCCTTGGACTTGCAGCAATCCTCCTGCCTCAGCCTTCCGAGTGCTGGGATTACATGCGCGTGCCACCACGCCAGGCTTATGTGGCACTAGGGGAATTGAACCCAGGGCCTCGCACTTACTAGACAAAGTGCTTTAACCGCTGTGCCATTCCTCCAGCCCCGATTCTAACATTCTTCCCTCCTCTCTCTGCACCCATGAATCCTTCAGACCCTGGCCCCAGGCGCTCCCGGGGCTGAGGGCTCAAAGCCACCCCGTCCGTGCCGCCTCCTGGTCCGCCCTGCAGCTCGGACTAGGTCCCAGCGCCCAGCTTAGCCACCACGTGGCTGGGAGAGGAAGGAAGGATTTCTTGCTTCTAGGGGTGATTTTCTGAGGTTCCCCTTTCCTTCCCCTGGCCCCCACCCCTACCCACCCCGTGGAGTCCGGGTGTCGCTTGCCTCATCTTTTCCAGTAAAGTTGCAGTTGAACAAGGAAAAGTTGCTCCAAACTTCTCATGAAATCTGGCCCCACCCCTCCCGCTGTCCCTTGAAGTGAGGTTTCTCCCCATCTCCGGAGCCGGCTGGCAGGTGGTGCCCTCGGGTGCCAGGAAAGGGACCCTGAGGAGTGACCGCAGGAGCCTGCGCCCCGGGCCCGCGCTGGCAGCACCCAGGTCATTATACTCTCCAGACGAATTTCTAAAACAAAATAGACTCTGGGTGCCGGGGGTGCGGCTCAGAAGTTAAATCACTTGCTTAGCAAATAGAGGCCTTGAGTTCGATTCCCCAGCACCACAAAACTGAGCGTGGTGGCGCACACCTGTAATCCCAGCACTCAGGAGGCTGAGACAGGAGGATTGCCCTGAGTCCCGGGCCAGCCTGGGCTCCATAGTGAGTTCAGAACCAGCGCAAGACCTTGTCTCAATAAATAAATATTTTAAAAAATCAAATAAGCAATAAAAAGGGGCTACAGTTGCAGTATGGGGTCTCCAGTCCCCGGTACCACAAGAAGAAAAAAAGAAACTGTGATTGAGTTTAAGAAAATGGGATTAGATACTGGTCTATATCCTCTTTTCCGGCCTTTCGGCTTAGAGGCAGGTACCTGCGCTGGCAAACCAGCGCTCCCCAGCGCCTGCGGGAGCTGGCAGAAGGGCGGAGGGACAAGCAAGTCCTGGGCCCGGGGCAGGGATGTCCCCACCACGCAGAGGCCTCTGCCTGGACCCGGCCTGGTGTTTTGGCAATTTTTTTTTCTCCTGCTGGGTGTCTAACCCAGATTATTCATACTGAGCTACGTCCCCACCCCTGCCCGCACCCCACTCTATCTTTTTTAGTTTTATTTCAGAACGGGGTGTCTGCTGGGGTGCCCAGGCCGGGTTCTGCGTGAGACCCTCCTGTCCTGACCTCCCAGAGCACTGGGATGGCAGCCACGTGTGACCCCCTGGTGGGGCAAGGCTTCATTTCACCAGCCAGGTGGGAAAAAAGAATTTTTTGAGACAGGATCTTGCTCTGTAGTCCAGGCTGGTCCTGAACTCAGGATGAAGCCCAGGCTGGCCTTGGATTCACGGCAATCCTCCTGCCTCAGCCTCCTGAGTGCCGGGATGACAGGCGTGTGCCACCACACCCGGCTTATATGGTGCTGGGGAATCGAACTAGGGTACTTAGCCTAAGCCAGCACTTTAACAGCTGAGCTATTCTGCCAGCCCTTGTATTACTGTTTATAACTTTTGTTTAGCCTTAACTATTCCATAATTATACTTTTTTTTGAGACGGGATCTTATTTCATAGTCCAGCTGGTCCTGAACTTACTATGGAGCCCAGCCTACCTCAGCCTCCCGAGTGCTGGGATTACAGGAACACGCTACCACGCTTGGTTTAGGTGGTGCCGGGGAATCGAACCCAGGGCCTTGCTCTTGCTAGGCAGGTGCTCTAACCCCTCACCACTCCAGCAGTCCCAAGCCTGGTAACTCTTAAAAAAAGCGATAAACATGACTGCGCTTACAATGTCGAAGGGAGCACGTGGAGTCTTCTTGTTTTTGTGTGTTTTGAACCACAGACTCATTTGAACTCACTATGTAGTAGGCCAAACTGGCCTCGAATTTATGGCCGTCCTCCTGCCTCAGCCTACCCAGTGCTAGAGTGCTGGGATTATAGGCAAGCATCATCACGCCTGGCTCAGATGGAACTCTTCCGGCCCTTGCTCAGGTAATCTGAGAAGGCTTCAAGGAGGAGGCAACATTTCATAAGATGACAGAGGCCTTTAGGGGTCCACCAAACGGGTTAGTCATCTCATCACGGTCCCCGCGGGGTCCCGGACCTGGACGTCAGGGCCGTCTCCAGATTCCAGAGATCCCGGTAAGCAGTTCCGTTCTGTGCAAATGCTCATCGCCGCCGGCTCCCCGTGTCCTGTCCTTCGCTCTGGCCCCAGCCGGGAGCACAGGCTGAATTCAGGCGGGACACGGACCCGGGGAGGGCCGCGCGCCGGGGGCGGGGAGGGCCGGGCCGCACTTCTGGTAAACGTCGCCCGGCTTCTATAACTGCTGCGCCGGTTCCTGGAAACGCTCGCCGCAGAAGACCTATCGCGAGCAGCCTGGAAGCAGATAGGGCCCCAGGCGCGGCTCGCTTCCGCCAGCCCCGGCCGCTGACCCGACCGCCGGGCGCGAGGTTGCAGTGACCCTTCGCGGGGCTGTGGGAGGAAACGCAAAAATAAGCAGGCCGCGGGCAGGGCTTTATTTTTGTTCACTGTCACGGGACATCCGATGCGCGGAATGGGGTTCCTCCTGCGCCCCCTCCCCCCAAGGCTGGCGACAGGCCGTTATCACTGCCGGGACCGCGCTTTGCTGGGCTTTTCTCTTTGCCTGCTGGCGCTTGTTGTATAATTGTTTTTATTTATTTGAGACAGGGTTTCACCCTGTCGTTCAGGCTGCTCTTGAACTGGCTGTGCAACCCAAGCTGTCCTAGAATTTACAGCCATCCCCCTCTCTCGGCCTCCCGAGTGCTGGGGTGAAAGGCGTGCGCCCCCCGCCCCGTTCATGTGGTGCTGGGGAATCGAACTCAGGGCCTTGCACTTGCTGGGCAAGCGCTGTAACTGCTGAACTCCCCTGTATCACCCACATTTTCTTATACTGGGCAGTGGACCCTCCGTAAGACTTAAGAAACAGAACAACACTGCCGGGTGGGACAGTGGGTGCTTTGCGATTATACCTACCTGGAGGCCGAGGCAGGCAGATCATGTATCCTAGGCCAGCCTGGGCCACGTAGGGACAGCCTATCTCGAAATCAAAAGGGGTAGGGATACAGCAGGACAGTCCCCAGAATCAGTCCCCAGCACTAGCCAGGCCTGGGGGCCCAATCGTGGGATCCCAGCACTCTGGGAGGCTGAGGTAGGGGGATCACAAATTCAAGCCTCGCCTGGTTCATTTAGTGATTTAAGAGGCTGGGTTTCAAAATTAAATAAAAAATGGGTTTGGAATGTAGCTTAGTGTAAAGGGTTCAAGCACTACCAAAAGAAGGAATTTCGACTTTCTAAATGGATTGCTTACTTAGAATGATAAAAACCAAAAACACCAGTTTGGAAGGAACTAGTCCTATCTGCCGGTCTAAATAATCCTTAATCCAGCTCCACCAGGAGGGTGGCCATGCCTGTGATCCCAGCACTTGGGAGGTTAAGGCAGGAGAATTGCCGTGAATTCGGGGAACTAGAAGAACAGCACAGCTGTTCAAGCCTTGCCTAGCATGCACACAGCCCTGGGTTTGATTCCCCAGCACTGCATAAACAGGGTGTAGTGGTGCACGCCTGTAATCCCAGTATTTGGGAGATTAAGGTAGGAGGATTGCCGTGAGGTCGAGTCCAACCTGGGCTGCAGAGCAGACCCTGTCCCCCCCAAAAAAGTTCCTATTTCATAAGCATTTGTCTCTAAGTCGTGTTTAAGGTTCTTGTTTGTTTATTGAGACAGGGTCTTGTTCCACAGCCCAGGCGGGTCCTGGACTCACTCTGTAGCCCAGGCTGGCCTTGGATTTGGGATAGATAATTCACCTGCCTCAGCTTCCCAAGTGCTGGGGTTACAGGTGTGTGCCACCACACCCAGCTCATGTGGTGCTGGGGAATCCAACTCAGGGCCTTGCGCTTGCTGCGCGAGCGCTTTAACCATCGTGCCATTCCTCCAGCCTGTCTTCTTTTGCTGGGTTTTGTTTTGGGTGCTGGAGATTTAACCCAGATCCTACGCACACCAAACAGGACTGACCTCTGGGTTACACCTGCAGCCTGCGTTTACTGTTAATTGTTCTTGAACACTACAAAGGCGGCCTGGCGCCTGTCTGTAGAGACCTGGAAGTCGCTCCTCCTACTCGAGGCTGGGCTCTGGGGACGCCACTATGTGCGGCAGTGTGGGCCCCCACTAAGTTGCCCAGGCTGGCCACAGTCTTGGAATTCTGCCTCAGCCTCCCAAGTAGCTGAGGCGACTTACAGATGGGTACCACCACCACGCCTTGTCCTGTAAGAAACTTTTAATATTTCACCGGAAAAATATTTACCCCATGTTTAATTTAAGGAAATTTAAAAATACGTGCTATCTAAGTATATCTTTTCCTCGTCGTGGTCCCGGAGTCCACCCCCGCCACCCCCGTATGACACATCTCTCCAATTTTACAGTACAGTCAGTTCGAAAGTCGCATCGGGCATCAAGCCAGATCTTTATTATATCAGCGCCTGGGGGAAGTACGTGCTAATGTGAATAATCTAACGCACAAGGTAATTTTAAGTGTGTACATGGCTCGGGAATGCTTTCCGTCATCCGGCACGTCTCCATCGACGGAGAAAGGACCGAGCGTCTGAACCCCCTTTCTGGAGGGATCCCCTACGCACGCTACGTGACGCCCGCTCCAAGTGCACAGGTGGCGTGTCTACGAACACACACCCGCACGTGCCACAGTCAGGATGCGCAGCACCCCACTACCCCCAGAGTCCCTGGGCCCCCTTGTCATCACCTCCTCGTCCGGGCCAGCCACAGGTCACCACTGAGCTACTCTCTGTCGCTGTGGGTGACTTTTGCTTCTTCTAGAATTTCATTTAAGTGGGGGAGAGACCACTTCCAGAGTGCTCCGCGGGGGATGGGGACTTCCCAAGGGATGACCTTTCCCTTTCAGAGATGAAATAAGTTTCCAAGGTAGGTTTGGGGCTGGGACTGTAACCCAACCAAGAAAGCGCTTGCCTAGCGGCCAGGAGGCTCTGGGTTTGAATCCCCAGCAACGCATGAGCCAGGCGTCGCGGTCCATGGCTATAATCCCAGCACTACGGCAGGCTGAGGGTCACAAGTTCCCACCCAGCCTGGGCAGCTCAGTGACTCAGTGAGAGCTTTTCTTAAAATCAAAACAAAAATATGGCTGGGGTTGCTGGGGGTGTAGTTAGGGAGCTTGGCTGGCAAACACAAGGCCTGGGGTTCAATTTCCTACTAACGCATAAGCAGGGTCTGGTGGTACTTGACTATAATCCCAGCACTTGGGAGGCTGAGGCAGGAGAACTGCTGTCAGTTTGAGGCTACAGAGAGAGACCCTGAATCAAAAAAAAAAAAAAAAAAAAAAGTCCTGGGCTTGATCCCCACTACCAAAAATACATAAATAAAAAAACAAGTAAATGGATAAACAGCAAAATAACAGTTAGTAGGACTGCCAGGGAGGCAGAGTTTGTGGCGGTGGGATGGGCCTCTGGGATGGAGACAGGAGGGCGGGAAGAGGAGTATGATTATGGTATGTGTGTATGCCAGTTCCCCGTCATGAAATTATATGTCTCAAACATGTGTTAATAATTTTTTTAAGTACCTATCTCCGGGTTTAGAGTTTTCCTCACACACCCCGCTGTGGCTATGTTCTGCTTTATCTGGTAGGGCAGGTGCAGGGCCCCGGCTCAGGGTCACAGGAGAAAGCAAGGGTGAGGCCCGGCCCAAGCCGAGTCCAGACAAGATGACAAATTGGAACCAAGCACCGAAACCATGTTGTCCAAGTTGTTGTGACCCAAATGGCTGCAAGGAGACTCAGGGGCGGGGCTGCTGCAGGTGCAGGTGCCCTGGCCACCACCAAGGCCGCCAATGATCGCCTGACCAGGGTGTTTACTTCAGACACAGCCTCCAGGTCAGGCTGGCGAAATCTAGCTGAGGAGGGATCAAGCCACAGCTCTTACTGTATTATTGTTTTGTTTTGAGATAGGGTCTGATTTGCAGTCCAGGCTAGTCCTGAACTGAAGGCAATCCTTCTGACCCAGCCTCCCAAGTTCTGGGATTATAGTTATGCACTACCATGCCTGGTTTATGAGGTGCTGGGGAATCAAATCCAGAGCCTTGTGTTTGCTGGCAGAGCATTCCTCTACTGAGCTACACCTCTAGCCCCCAGTTGTTGTTATTATTATTATTATTTTTAGAGAGGGTCAGACTCTATGTAGTCCAAACTGGTCTTGAACTCACTATGGAGCCCAGGTTGGCCTTGAGCTCAAGGCAATCCTCCTGCCTCAGCCTCCAGAGTGTTGGGACTATTAATGTGTGCCACCAGGCCTGGCAAATTTTTTATGATGTTTGGGGATCAAACCCAGGGCCTTCCATACACTAGTTACACCTGCAGCCTAGAAAATCATAATTTTTTTTGAAACAAGGTCTTGCTCTATAGTCCAGGCTGGTCCTGAACTTACTATGGAGCCCCCAGGCTGGCCTCAAATTCACAGCAATCCTCCTGCCTCAGCTTTGCTTCCCAAAGCCTGGGAACCTGGGGCCTGGACCACAGGCTCAGGTTCAGCTAATTTTTATGAGGTGCTGGGGATTCAAGAACAGACAGGGGCTTGCGCTTGACAAGCAAGTACTTTAAGTCCTGAAAATCATAAAACCATAATTTATAAGGCAAAGCCAAGCCTGGTGGTACATACCTATAATTGTTCTCTAGGAGGCTGCGGCTCTTGGATCAGAAATTTTAGTCCAGCCTTGGTGATTTAACAATCTAGTGAGAACACATCTTAAGATTAAAAAGAAAAGGAAACTTTTCTTTTAAGGGCACAGGCTGGGTAGTTCAGTGAGAAAGCTTGGGTTTGACCTCTACTACAGACAAAAAAAAAAAAAAAGGCTCAGCTTTAGACCCCAAATCCCAGAATGGTGACATAGAGGACAGCTGGATACTTCAATGAGCTGAGAGACAAGTGAAAAGGACAGACAGTTCTTGTGATGGCTTGGATCTGGAGTGGGTTTGGGTGTTGTGGATTACTTCTGGATACTTTGTGCGGTTGGGAGGTGGGGCAGGGCCTGGACCGAAGGGGGGTTTGGGGCGGGGCCTGGGTGAATGGGGGTGGGGCCTGGGTATGTGGGGCAGGGACTGGGGGTGTGGCTTGTGTGGATGGGGCGGGGCCTTGTGGGTGGGGCAGGGCCTGGATGGGCAGGGCGTGGCCCAGTGGAAGGGAAGTGGCTTGGGTGGGTGGGGCGGGACCTGGGTGAGAGCTTTCCCCTCTTTCTTTCTGTAAAGTTAGTTTATTTTGAAAAAATAAAATCAGTTATTAAACATTTACCACCAGGCATCCATGCCTATGATCCCAGCACGGGGGGAGGCTGAGACACGAGGATTGTGAGTTTAAGCCCAGGCCCGGCTACAGAGTGCAAGACTCGCCTTGGGCAGGCTCAGAGGCGCAGGTCTGTCATCCCAGCACTCAGGTGGGTATAGGCAGGAGGATCACAAATTTAAGCCAGGCCTGGCCAATTGAGCGATTTAGAGAGACAATGTTTCAGATAATTAAATCAGGGGTTAGGGATGTAGCTCAGTGTGAAGGCATTGGGCACCTACATAACAACACTGGAAATCGAGGGATTAATCCCGTAGACCTTCAGGATCCAGTCACCTCCCGACATGGAGGCTGTAGGGGTCAGTCCAGCTCCAAACCGTGACAGACGACCCTGTCCTTCCTGCTTCTCACCCAGTGACGGGGTTCCGAGGCCACCTCCAGCACACGAGCCAAGGACCTGACTAGCGGAGCCCTCTGGAGAGTGGGGCCTGCTTTCCAACACTGTTAGCACAGATCATCTGTTCTTTACACTTCTCCAATTGCCTCACTTGCTTTTCACAGCAGACACCAAAATCTTTTTTTTTTTTTTTTTTTGAAACACTCTGTAGCTCATGCTGGCCTTGGACTCAGGACAATCCTCCTGCCTCAGTCTCCTGAGAGCTGAGATTACAGGCATGTGCCACCACATCCAGTTTATGTGGTGTTGGGGAGTCGAACCCAGGGTCTCATGCTTACTAAGGCAAGTGCTTTAACTTCTGTGCTAAGAGCTGGAGGAATGGCACAGTGGTTACAGTGCTTGCCTTGTAAGCACAAGGCTCTGAGTTCAATTTCCAAGCACCACATAAAGCTGGGTGTGTTAGTGCACACCCATAATCCCAGCACTTGGGAGGCTGAGGCAGGAGGATTGCCGTGAATCCAAGACCAGCCTGGGCTCCATAGTGAGTTCAGGACCAGCCTGGGCTACAGAGTGAGACCCTGCCTAGAAATAGAAAAAAAAAAAACAAAAAACTATGTGCTATTCCTCTAGCCCATTCTCACTTCTTAACACAATGACTGGTTGGTATTATTATTATTATTATTATTATTATTATTATTTGGGACAGGGTCTCACTCTGGGGCCCAGGCTGGCCCTGGACTCACTGCAATCCTCCTGCCTCAGCCTCCCAAGTGCTGGGATTGCAGGCGTGCGCCACCACACCCAGTTTATGTGATGCTGGAGAATCAAACTCTGGTACTTAGTGCTTGACTTAGCACTTGCTCCAGCCCACCTTTTTATATTTTTATTACGTAAACTGTCAGGGCCCAGTGGCACAGGCCTGTAATCTTAGCATTCTGAGTGGTAGAGGCAGGAGGATTATAAATTCAAGCCCAGGGCTGGGACTTGAAGCAGGATGACTGCTGTGAGTTCTAGGCCAGTCTGGGCTACAAAGTGAGTCAAGACCAGCCTAGACTACAGAGTAAGAACCTGTCACCAAAAAAAGAGAAAGAAAAAGAAAAAGAAAAGAAAAAAGAATTCAACCTAACTTTAAATTTAGCAACCTGGCAAGACCCTGTCTCAAAATCAAAAATCAAAACTGGGCTAGGGATGTAGCTCAGCGTGAAAGTTCTGTGCTTAATCCTGGCCCTTGGGAGGCTGAGGCAGGAGAAGTGCCTTGAGTTTGAGTTTGAGGCCAGCTTGGGCCATAAAGTGAGACCCTGCCTCAAAAAGAAAAAAGAACAAGTCAGCTAATTCTGATAATCAAATGATTGACTCTGTCTTTTCTGTTTAAATAAACACACACAGAAACGCACCAAACACGTGAATACATAGAGATGTAGTACTCGACACGAACAGCCAAGCATGCTTGTACACTCAAACGCTGCACACACAGATGCACACACAAGCGCATGAGGCCCCTGCTGATGTAGGTACACCAACCCCGTCAAAAGCTGCTTCCCACAGAAGAAAATCAGAATTTACTTGTGGAAACAAACAAAAAAAAAAGCATTTAATCAAGTTTCATTTTTACTAAGATCTGGGGAGATGGGGGGAAGGAACCGACGGAGCAGGGTGTGGGCACGCGCCTGCACGGCCTGCCAGCATGGCCTGTCCCAGACCTGGACCTTCTTGGTCACTTGCTGGTGATGCTGGGTGGGGACTGAGGCCAAGGATTCCCCCGCATGGAGAGCAGCAGTCGGGAGCACAGCGGAAGGGACTAGAGGGGCTCGGGTCCCTAGGGACCAGGCCTAGAACCTTCGCAGTGACCTACCTCCCCGGCTTTTTTATTTTTGGGTTGTTTTTTTTTTTTTTTGAGAAAGGGTCTCACTCTAGTCCAGCCTGGACTCATTATGTAGCCTCCAACTCCCAGCAATCCTCCTGCCTCAGCCTCCCAAGTGCTGAGATCACAGGCGCGTGCCACCACACCTGTTTATGGGGTTCTGGGGAATCGAACTCAGAGCCCGGTGCTTGCTGGGCAAGTGATCTAACCTTTGCGCTATTGCTCCAGTCTCCCCAGCCTGTTTTTCTGGGCTCTGACTTGCTCTCCTAACTCAGCCTTCCAAAGTGCTGGGGTTACAGGCCTGTGCCATGAGGCCTGACCCAGTCCTGTGATGTCAACAGAGACAGGAGGACCGCAAGCTCAAGCCCAGCCTGAGCGATTTAGTGACTTAGTGAGACTGTCCCCAAATCAGAAGTAAAACTGGGCAGGGTGTGGGGCTGGAGGAATAGCACAGCGATTAAAGCACTTGCCCGGCAAGCACAAGGCCCTGAGTTCAATTCCTCAGCACCACATGGGCGTGATGATGCTACACCTGTCATCCCAGCACTCAGGAGACTGAGGCAGGAGGACTGCTGTGAGTCCAAGGCCAGCCTGGGCTCCATAGTGAGTTCAGGACCAGCCTGGGCTACAGAGCGAGACCCTGTCTCAAAAAACAAACAACCCAAAAGGCTGTGAGGAAAGATGAAGTAAACCAAAGGAAAATATTCCCCGTCCCCAAGCCGCAGGGAAAGGCCACCAGAGTTAGTGAAGTCCCTTCCTTGGGGAAGCAGGCGCAGGGGTACTTTGTGGGTAGACACGTAGGGTCAGCCGTGGGAAAGACAAGGGGGAGCCTCTCCTCTCTGGGGAAGTCCCACATCTGCTGGTTCTCCCGACACCCTGTCCCTGGCACAACCTCTTCCTTTTTTTAAAAAAAGAGGGTCAGGAAAGATTTGTTAAACAAAAGTTCAAAAATACATATTCAAAGAGAGTATGAGTGAGGCACAGGCTTTATTTGTTTATTATTTAGAGAGTCTGTGTGTAATTCAGGCTGGTTTCAAACTACCCACAATCCTCCTGCCTCAGCCTCCTGAGTTTAGGCATGTGCGACCATGTCCATTTTATGTGCTGCTGGGAAATCAAACCCAGTGCCTTGAGTTTGCAAGGCAAGTGCTTGAAGAGCTGAGCTCTCCCCTGGTGCCCCAGCTCCAGGAAGCACATGGATTTAACAGCACACGCTTGGAGAGCGGGGTGTGGCTCTGTAGCTAACGTGTTTGCCTAGAAATCATGAGGCCCTGGTTTGTGCCATAGCATCATGTCAACTGGGTGTGGTGGCGCATGCCTGTAATCTCAGCACGCAGGAGGCTGAGGCAGGAAGATTGCCTGAGTTTGAGGCCAGCCTGCGCTATGTAGTGTGTCCAGACCAGTCCGGACTACAGAGCGAGACTCTGTCTCAAAACATGAAAAATAAATAGAACTGCAGCTTCAGGACCAATCCCAGTTGCCTGAGGTCGCCCTGCAGTGTGTCTGTGTTTCCTTTCTTCCTGGCTCGCCACACCCAAAATTCCTTAAAGATGTATTAATTCTCTAAATGAACTTTGCTGATTAAGGTCAGGAATCTGACCTTCAGCAGATTCCCAAGGAATGTTTTTAGGCAAAATAGCTTACCTTAAGGCAACAGCAGACGGGGCCTAACAGTGGACCACGGTAAGATGGGCCTTCTTTCTCCCTGTCTCACCTGTGGATAAAACCAAGCCCAAACATTTTTTTTTTTTTTTTAGACAGGTTCTCACTCTGTAGCCCAGGCTGGTCCTGAACTCACTGTGGAGCCCAGGCTGGCCTTGGACTCAGGGCAATCCTCCTGCCTCAGCCTCCTGAGTGCTGGGATTACAGGTGTGTGCCAACCCACTTGGCTTATGTGGTGCTGGGGAATCAAATTCAGAATATTGTGCTTGCTAGGCAAGCACTTTAACCACTATGCCATTCCTCCAGCCCACCCAAATTTCTATAGATTCAAAGTTTTTTCAGGCTTTTGCCCGCCCCACCCTCCACCCTTTACAGGCCTAAGTCTGTCCAGCTCAGACTACAGCAGGTGTTTCCTTTACCATCTCAAGAGCGCCCGTACACTGGATTTGTGTATGTGCTTTTAGGGTTTTTTTTGAGGGGGGGTGGGCAGGGTTAAGTCAGGGTTGTCCTGAGGTTGCAGTTTTAAAAGTACAATTGGGGCTGGAGGAACGGCTCAGCGGTTAAAGCGCTTGCCTAGCAAGTGCTAAGTCAAGCGCTAAGTGCCTGAGTTTGATTCCCCAGCACCACATAAGCCGTGTGTGGTGGCACATGCCTGTCATCTCAGCACTCAGGAGGCTGAGGCAGGAGGATTGCAGTGAGTCCAAGGCTGGCCTGGACTCCATAGTGAGTTTAGAAGCAGCCTGGGCTGCAGAGCAAGACCTTGTCTCAAACAAGCGACGAAACGACATTGAAGACATAGCTCAGGGCAGAATCCTATGCTCAAGCGCCAGCATTGAGGATGAAGCAATTTTAATCTTGTGATTTTTTTCAGCTCCTTCGCTCCCCCAGGTGGAGGGGACCCTCGATTTCACTCTCCCGCGGACTCTGAGCACCCCCAGGCTCCGCCTTCTGCATGCCTATCCACCCTCCCCTCTCTGCCGAGACCAGGCCTAGAGGTGCCTCCTCCAGGAAGGCTTCTGGGACTCTCCACCCTCCCCGACGTGGGGAGCTGCCCTGCCCCCAGCGCTTCCAAGGGGCACTGGGCCCTGCCCTTCATGAGTCTGGAAGCCCTTGGAACGTGGGCTGGGACTGGCCCGTCAGCATCCCGCCGACCTCAGGGTTGGCAACACAGTAATGAACCACCAGGCTTGGGGCCCGGATCACGTAGCTCACGGAGTACAGCCTGTGCCTAGGAAGCGGGAGGCCTGGGTTCGCTCCCCCAGCTCCACATAAGAGCTGGGGACGGTGGTAACGCCTGTAATCCCAGCACTCGGGAGGCCGAGGCGGGAAGATGCCAGGACTGGGTTCAAGGCCAATCTGGGCTACATCGTGAGTTTAACGTGGACTTCAGAAAGAAAGGCTGCCTTGCAGGGCCGGCCGATCGGCTGGGAACGCCGGAAACCAGGGCGGCGCTGTCCTGCCGCTGGGGGTTGGGTCCACTCCACAGACATTTCCTGAGCACCTGCCGCATGCTGGGCACCGTAAATACGGTGCTCCCGCATCGTGGGGGCCGGGACGGGTGCGGAAGGGGGTGATACCGCCAGGGAATCACACGCGTCACGAAGAACACAAGCTGGGGGCTGGGTCGCAGCGTGGCACAGCGCCCTGGCCCAGAATCCCCGGGGGCCTGTCTCCAGCACTGGAGAATAACAACGGGGTAACAAGCAGAATAAGGGGACAGAGAGGGACAGTGAGGGGAAGGTGGGGACCAGGTGGGCAGAGAGGGCGTGGCTGCTAAGGTGACTTCTGAACAGATGCTTGAAAAAAATAAATGAGCGGAAACTAGCAGAGATTGGGGGGCAAGCACATTCTCGGTTGAAGGAATGGCGTGTGCAAAGGCCCTGAAGCTCCAGCATGCTGGCAGTGTGAGAGGAGGCACCAGGAGGCCGGTGTGGCCGCACTGAGAGACGACAAAGCGTTAGAAGTGGGAGGGGTGGCAGGGAACAGGGTCACTCGCCACCGGCGTGGCAGGTCAGGACTTGGGGTCCGTCCTCTGAGTGGGTGTGGGAGGGGAGAGGCACAGTCTGGCGGGTCTCAGCAGCGTCTTCCCGGTGGCCAGGTCGGGACCTGCCGCCGGGCACCGTGGGCAGCAGCCGGCCATTGGCGGAGGAGTCGCGAGGAGAGGCGGCCCCGGCGCCTTCCACAGGAGGGGCGACAGGGCCGTGCGGGGCTGGGCACAGCCGCGGGGCGGGTCCCGGGCGGCGCTGGGGCTGAACTGGCAGTGGGGATCGGGAGGCCGGGGGTCAAGCAGGACACAGTGGGGTGCGATCGGGACACGTTGTGACTGCGCCTGGGCCCCGGCAAAGATGTCCCGTATACTGCCCACGGTGCGGCGTGGTGACCACCGCGGGGTGAGTGTCCCAGAGGGCAGAGCTGGCTCACGAGGCAGCCGCTGCCAGCGCCAATCTGCTCCCAGAGGAGCGGCCCCGGGCATGACGGGAGGAGAGAGAGGTGCCAGGCGAGGGGACCAGTGGCCAGGGCAGGTGTCATCAGAGTCGGGGCGCGGCAGAGGGCACTCAAACAAGGGCGGCCTCAGGGTGCCCCGAGGGCCCCGGCCTGCCAGGGCCCGTCGTCGCCGGCAGGGCCCACAGGAAGGGCGTGTGGCGTCGCCGCTCCCGGTTCCAGCTCCCTCCCGGTACCCGAACGCCAGCTGTCATCCTCACCATCCTGATCCACCTGCCGCAGGGGTGGTGCCTAGCACAGCTGGTGGCATCATCTCCCGCCGAGCTGCGTGACCCCAAGCCCATGACAAGGGGAGTCCCAACCAGTGGGGGCACTGGGGGGCTCGTCCAGGTCCCCCTCACCCAGGTTCCCCCGTTTAATGTACCTAGCGCGGCTGATGTGGCGATGACCCTGACACTTGGTTTACAACTAGGTGTCCTTGGTATGTCATGGTCCCCGTCGGTCAGGAATGCCCGCCCAGGGCCCCGGCTCAGGTCTCTTGTTGGGGTTTCCCCAAGCCATGCCCAGGGAGCCTCTGCCTCCCGCGCACCCCTGGGTAGGGCTCTGGGAGGATGCGGTCCCGGGCCACCCAGCGACCTCCCCGCGGACACACACTCCCACCTTGGCAGCCGGCATGCCCTGCGTGGGTGAGCTGGTCTTCAGAGACATCCGTGCCCTCGGCTGCAGTGCCCGCCTGGTCCGTCCGCACTGCCAGAGTGTGGGGAGTGTGTCTGCCCGCAGCTCAGCAATTGGAGACCTGTCACGGGTGGTCTGGGACATCAGGGAAGCAACGGGACAAAGGGCCGTGTCTAGGCCGGAGTCTGCCACGGAGATACCCGGGGTGACTGAAATACACAGGGAAAGTTTACATTTTAAAGATATATCACAGTAAAAGGCCCTGTGGCATAGCCCCTAGCAGACCCCCCTCGGAGCACACGCGTCCTGGGGTCCCCGCCTCTCTCTGAAGGGTCTGGGGGGGGGGGGTCGCCTCTTCCCCGAGCGCCTGTACCGGTGCGGCCAGAGCCCTGGTGCAGCCCCAGGAAGGCGACCTGCGGGATGGCGCCGAGCCTTCTGCTCACCTTATCCACGGATCCAGCCCCGTGTGACTTCGGGCACTTTTCTCGAGTCAAAGTGACCGTGAAAGGCCGACAGTGCAAATGAGGACACTCAGGGAGGAGGAACGGGGATGGAGGAACGGCCCAACGGTTACAGCGCCGGCCTGCAACCTGTGTCAAGCGCTAAGTACCTGGGTTCGATTCCCCAGCACAGCATAAGCTGGGGAGGCTGAGACAGGAGGATTGCCCTGAGTCCAAGGCCAGCCTGGGCTACAGAGCCTGGGCTACAGAGCCTGGGCTGCAGAGCCTGGGCTACAGAGCCTGGGCTGCAGAGCCTGGGCTGCAGAGCCTGGGCTGCAGAGAGAGACCCTGTCTCAAAAAAAAAAAAAAAAAAAAAGAGGGCCTTCCAGAGCTGCTTCAGAAAGCGATGGGAACAGAGCGGTATGTCCGCAGCACAGGGCCATGGCACCACACTGCCTCTTGTTTTTCTGAGACAGGGTCTCACTCTACAGTCCAGGCTGGTCCTGAACTCGTTATGGAGCCCAGGCTGGCCTCAAGTTCACGGCAATCCTCCTGCCTCAGCCTCCTGAGGGCCGGGATGGCAGGTGTGCGCCACTGTGCCAGGCGCGTGTGCTGCTGGGCATCGAGCTCAGGGCCTTGGGCTTGCTGGGCAAGCGCTGTTCCTGCAGGCCCTCCCTGTGTTTTAGTCAGGTGCGCATACACGGGGCTCGATCTCGGACTGGGCTGTAATCTCGGCGGAACTCCGGGAGATCGCTCCCCCGCTTCTCTTCAATGCACCTGCCCATCGCAGCCGCCCCACCTGGGACGAAGGGCCGGACCCCGGAGTCGGCCCAGAAACATAAAGTAAACCTCCTGGTTCCGGTAGTCGTCCTCCTCGGCCTTGTCGTCGCGGTCCAGGGGGCCCGAGCCTCGGGGCTCCCGTGAGACGCGGAGCTCCCCCTCCGAGGGGGCAGCCTGGGTCCCCTGCGGGGCCTCGCTGGGTGCAGCGATTGTGCCATAGAACTCCATGTCGCAGCAGTGGTGCACTACCAAGTCCAAGCCGGAAGAGGCCTGCCTCAGTGAGACCAGGGCCGAAGCGCGCCCTTGCTCCCAAGTCACTCCTGGGGGTCCGAGACCTCAACCCAGCCGCCACCCTTAGGTGACCCGCAGCCGGAGACCAGAGCCAGGAGACAGCTTAGCCTTTGCTGCCACCTTGTGGTCGTGGTGGGAATTGCTCCAGGTCAGGCTGCACCCCACAGAGGGCGATCGGTGGGAGGTCAGTAATTTCAGGGTCGTTCCTGGCACCTTTATTTTTTTATTTTTTTTCAAAGACAGCTGTCACTTAGTTTTTATCCAGGGTCACAGACTTAACTCTGCAGTCCAGCTGGATCTGAAGGGCAGCGGGGACGTGTGGAACCCCAACGCGGCCGGGCGAGACCAGGTTCCAGCCCTGCGAGCCCAGGGCCCAGGTGGCTCCGAGCTGCAGGAGGGGCATCCTGGTGGCGATGCCCACGGGGGGGCGGGGGGTGGCATGGCCACCTTGCTGGTCTTGCCATCCCGGACCTGAGGTCCCACGGCTCCTGCATGGTCTCACCCTCTTTGACCTTCCTGATGACCACGTGCTTGCCTGGTGGCCGGTCAGCCCTGGTTGTGCAGGTGACCAGCTGGGGACGCATGTCCGGGCCTGCGTTGGCCGCGGACGAGATGCCTGGCCCTGTGGGTGCAGGAGAAGGTTCTAGCCATCGAATTTCCCCCGTAGATGAGTGGCCGCCAGCGCCATCGCAGTGTGCACAGTCGACACCCTGGCACCTTCTGTCCACGTCCTTCCCCACCCAGTGATCCAAGCGCGAGAGTTTCCTGCTGTTTCTGCAACTCCGTCTGCAAACAGCTCGAAGGAGATGCGGCCTGAGCGCCTGTCCAAGGCGGCATCTGTCACCGCGGCTGGCAGGACTGCGGGTGAGTCGGCAGGCCCGCACCTGGCAGTGCCAGGTGTGCAGCTGGAGTGACTCAGCATCGCTGTCCTCATGGTTCAGAAGGACGTAGTGAAAACAAATGTGACCTTTTGATACTAAGTCTTTTGTGAGGCAGGGTCTCGCGCTGTAGCCAGGCTGGCTACACTACGCGGGCCGGGCTGGCCTTGGGCTCACAGCAATCCTACTTCACCTTCCCGGAGCACCGGGATCCCCGGCGCACCACCCACGGCAATGTTCCCTAGAATCCACAGTAAGGCTGGGGCTGCGGACCGGGTGACAGCGACCCCTGGTGTCCAGGATGCGTCAGTGCATCAGGAAGTTTTTGCAGAATGTTTTCAGGTCTCATGTTAAAATGAAACGCATCATTCTAGGCATCAGCCCCCCTCCTTGGTTCAGCCAACTGTGACTTCTGAAGCCCACACAAATCCCTTCCCCTCCTGTCCTTTTAAAAAAAAACTCCTCCGGTAGTTCACAGTCTCTTTTTAATATTAACATTTACACATGGAATGTAATAAGTCTCTCTTGAAAAGGAAAAATCTGAACTGAGAACCTCAACTCTCTCTTTAAGGAGAATCAAGAGGGCTGGAGGAATAGCGCAGCCATTAGAGCACTTGCCTGGCAAGCGCAAGGCCCTGGGTTCAATTCCCCAGAACCTTATGAGCTGGGGATGGTGGCACACACCTCTAAATTTAAAAATACACTTCTCATGGCCCAGCCTGGAGGTATATATCCAGAAGATTTGACACCAGTCTCAAAGAGACAGCTGAAGGCCTTATTCACAGTAGTACTGAAGGTGACAGCTACCCATCCTGCTCAACACTGAGTAAACAAAATGTAGTATATGCATACAAAGAGATATTGTATTCAGTATTTATATTTTGTTTGCTCAGACCACGCCTGTCCTGAATTTACTATGTAGCCAAGGCTGACCTCGAATTCACACAATCATCCTGCCTCAGCCTCCCGAGTGCTGGGACTACAGCCGTGTGCCCCCACCCCCAGTTTATCTGGTGCTCAGGAGTCGAACTCAGGGCCTTGCACTTGCTAGGCAAGTGCTCTGACTACTATGCTATTCCTCCAGCCCTTATTCAGTCTTTTAAGGGAAGGAGACTTTGTACTAGTTTGCATTCCCACCAGCAGTGCAGGAGGATTCCTTTCTCCCCACAGCCTGGCCAGCACTGATTGCTATTTGAGTTCTTGATATAGGGCAATCTCTCTGGAGTGAGATGGTATCTTAGCGTTGTTTTGATTTGCCTTTCTCTAATGGTTAAGGGGGTTGAACATCTTCTCATGTATCTATTGGCCATGTGAACTTCTTCATGAGTGAACTGCCTCTTCATTTCTTTTGCCCATTTTCAATAGGGTCTTTGACTTTGAGGGGCTTACTTTTCTTCAGTTCCCTGTACATTCTGGTTAGGAGCCTCCTATTTGAGGTATGGGTGGTGAATATTTTCCCCCAACCTTTTGGTTCTCTTTTTACGTGTTGTTTTCATCTCAGAGAATATAAAATAATGCATTCTTACTAGAGGCAAAAAAGAACATTATTGAACTACATATCTTCTACTTGCTACTGGGTGAAATTCAGGCCTACTCCATAGGGCATCTGACAACTTCCTCGCACCCTCAAGTCAGGAGTCAAAACAGAACTTACCCTTCCATCATTCTCACTCAGTTACTACAACAAACTATGTAAAAACTGGAGTTTCAGGTAGTTAAAAAAATAGATGTAAAAAAATTTGACTTCAGTACATGAAGAAATCCAGATGAATTTCAAAATGCATTTAAGTGTGTGTGTAGCATGTATTGAAAAAAAAAAAAAACACTCCACAGTTTTCAGAGACTACCATATTTTTTTTCTCATCTCGGGGAATATAAAAGTACACATTGTTGCCTGAGGAAAGAAGAATAACACTGAACTACATTTCTATCTTCTACTTGCTAGAAGATGAAATACAGGCCTTGAACAAAGGGTGTCTGTATATTTCTATGTACCCTAAGTCAGGAACCAAGATAGAGCTCACTTTTCTTTCCTACTCACTCAGTTACTACAACAGACAATGTAGGTAAGAGCTGGAGTCTTGGGTCTTTTGAAAACAGGAGTTGTAAAACAAGTGACTTCAGTACATGAAGACATCCCATTGAATTCAACGCATATGAATTGGTGAGTAGAATGAATTGAAAACAGCGCTCTCCACATCGCTTGATTCCTACAACGTTGTTCTCATCTCAGGAAACATAACTGAACACGTTTGCTGAGGGCAACAAGAATCACATTGAAGTACACGTCTATCTTCTCCTTTTTCTCGGCACCATCGCCAAGAATTGCTATTTCTTGAGTTCTTGACCGTTCTCATTGGGGTGAGGTGAAACCTCAACTTTGCTTGGACTTGCATTTCTTTGTTGGCCAACAATGAAGAATACTTCTGCATGTGCTTGTTGGTCCTTTGTACTTCTTCTTTTGAGAAGCTTCTTTTCATTTCTGTTGCCCACTTCTTCATGGGATTATTTATTTTGGAGGGTTCAATGAGTTTTCTGTCCATTGTAGATATTAATCCTTTGTCGGAAGTGTTGTTGGTGAATATTTTTTCCCACTATGTGGGTTGTCTTGTGGTTTGCTCCTTTTGCTGTGCAACGTTTTTGGTTAATGCAGTCCCATTCGTGGATTCTTGCTAAGATTTCTTGTGCATTTGGTGATCTGTTCAGAAAGCCTTTTCCTGTTCTTGTGTCTTCTAGGATTTTATGTCTTTTATCTGCTAGTGATGTGTTTTTGTATTGATGTACAGCATTTTGATTCATTTGGATTTGATTTTAGTGTGTGATGATAGATACTGGTCTAATTTCATTTTCCTGCAGGTGAAGATCCAGTTTTCCCAGCACCATTGGTTGAAGGTGGGGTGTTTCCCCCAGTAGATTGTTTTGGCCCTTTTGTGACTAAGGGTTTTTGAGATTGTTTCAGAATCCTCAATTCTGGCCCACCACTCTTCCTTTCTGTTCTTACATATGTATCATGTATATTTAATCACTGTTGCTTTGTAGTATTTTTTGAAGTCTGGTATTGTTATTCCTCTGGATTTCCCCTTGTTACTTTGAATTGCTTTAGGGATTCTGGGTCTTTACTAGTTTCACAGAAATTTTGAGGTGTTTTTTTCAAGATCTGTGAAGAATGTAGTTGGTATTTTGGTCCCGACTGATTGCTTTGAGTCTGTCTAGATGCTTTGGAATGACAGCCATTTTGACAATACTATTTCTTTCTATCTGGGAGCACAGGATGTCTTTTCATTTTCTAAAGTCCTCTTCAATCTCTTTCTTTAGGGCTGTGTAATTTTCTTTATATAGGTCTTTCACCTCTGTAGTGAGGTTTATTCCTAAGTATTTTGTTTGTTAAGTTCTCTGTTGTTAACGTGAAGGGGGTTGTTTTCTTGATTTTTTTTTCTCTTTGGATTCATTATTGTTCAGGAATGCTTTGCTTTGTGAGTTCTGATTTTGTAACCTTGTTACTTCACTGAATCCATCATTAGTTCTAAGAGTATTTGGGTGGTACTTTTGGGGTCTTCCATAGAGAGTCTCATGTCATCTGCAAACAGGACTATCTTCCCTTCTTCCCTCTGATGCATATTCCTTTTATTCCTTGCTCTTATGTGATGGCTCTTGCCAAAATTCCAAGAATTTTTAAAAATAGTACAGGTGACAGTGGACTTCTTCCATTTCTGAATTTGGTGTGAACTCTTTCAGTCTTTCTCCATTTAGGATTATATTAGCTCAAGGGCTGTTCTCAACAGCTTGAATCATGTTGAGGTCGGGTCCCTCTATTCCCATTTTCTTCAGAGTCTTTTTCAAAAATGTTAGATTTTGTCAAATGCTTTTTCTGCATTGACTGAGTTAATCATATGATTTTATCTTTGCGTCTATCAATGTGACATACTACATTTCTTGATTTAGTATGTTGAACCATCCTTGCTTGCAAATTTGGGATTAAAGCCACTTGGTCATGGTGTACAATCTTTTTTACGGTTTGCTGCATTCTGTTGGCAAGGATTTTACTGAGTATTGTTCAATCTATGTTCACTGGGGATACAGGCCTATACTTTTCTTTTCTGGTTGAATCTCAGAGTTATGCTTGCTTCAGGAAATGAGCTGGGCAATTTTCCTTCCTTTTCAATGTCCCGAAAAAGTACAGTGAGCATTGGAACTAAATCTTTCCTAAATTATAGAATTCTGCTGGGAGGCCATTAAATTCCACACTCTCTTGGGTGTGTTTTTATTTCTTCCTTGATTGGGTAGGTGGATACTGGCCTATTTGGATGTTTCATTCCTTGTTTGTGCAGTTTTGGTGGTTGATATGTGCTCAGGCACCAGTCCATTTCTTTCAGATTCTTGAATTTATTGGAGTATATATTTTCCAAGTAACTGATTAGAATCCTTTGAATTTCCTAGCTTTCTGTTGCCATTTTCCCTTTTATGAGATTTCTAAGGATGTTCAGAAAAATTTTCATATATATGACAACTAGGATTGTACAACTTGCTGGTCATATAACTGAACAGACTTTCTGAATTTCAGAAGGCAAAGTATTAAATGCATACATTAAACTTGGGGAGAGAACTTTTTAGTGTGTGTCAAGATTTTCTATGTATAATTTTTTGTGGGGGGAGACAAACTGTAGCCCAGGCTGGTCCTGAACTCACTATATAACCCAGGTTAGCCTTGGACTTGGTAATCTTCCTGCCTCAGCCTCTCTAGTGCTGAGATTACAGATGGGTGCCACCATGTCCAGCTTTATGTGGTGCTGGGGAATCAAATTCAGGGACTCTCATTTGCTGGATAAATATATATATATATATATATGATTTTTCCTCATTTTTATTGATAGTTTTAGGAGTTATTAATAATATTTACAGAGTAGCCCTTGAAACTTTAGGTAAATAGCAACATTTTGTGGTGTCTTTTGGGCCCTCCTCACAGGCTGTGGCTGTGTGCGCAACAAAGCCATCATCAATACTACGACTTGACGATGATGGCTGAGACCAGCAGGGTTCCTAATAAGGACGGAAGGACAATATAGTACCTGTGATTTCCCAAAGACATTTGTCTTCTCTCTTTGTCACTGTTTAACACAGAACCATAGATAAACTTAGCTTAGTAAGCTGGTGGGCAACTATGGTAATTCAGCTGCCATAGTCCCCGCCCCTCAGTAAATAACCCCTAATTGACTCACATACCTTCCAAGCTGGGCTGTCCTGGGCATTATTTGGGCTGTTAGTGGCACCTTAATCCACAGGTAGTTTCTTCTATGTCTCCCCAGGAAATTTATGGAAAAGTGGGTGCCTGAGTCAGGCCCAGACAGACCGGGAGATAATGGGGGGTGAGACATTACCAGGGGATTTCCTGAGCTGGCCTTCTTATAAGGCAGAACTGAGTAGCACAACTCCTCCCTCGATGTGTGGTCCACAGCTTGGCTTCAGAAACACCCCCAAATGCCTAGCAAATCAGTGAGTGTATTAAAGTCTCTGGCAGTAACACCATGTGACAAGAATGCATGAGAGCTGTGGCTGGTGCTAGAGTGATGATGTGTACAGCCCAAACCTCACCCCGTGATGGGGAGAGGAGGACCACAAAGCAGCTGTCAGGAGAGTGCAGCTCTCGGGCAGGGCCAGCCCCCGTGGCCCCAGGGGAGGTGATGCGACATAGTCAGGAGGACAGCAGGTCTCCCTGCAGAAGACAGTGGGAGCTCACCGGGCCACTGTGGCTGGCTGGTTTCATTTTGGATCCTGTATTCCTATCCCATCACTGGAACACAACACCTGACACCTGACACCCACAGCTACAGGAAGGACAGGCTGATTTAGTGTGACACTTTAGCCCACCATCGGCTGGCTCCGAGGCAGAAGGAACCTGGTGTAAGGGCATGACAGAGAAAAATGTGCTCAAATCATGGTGGCCAGAAAGGCAAGAGGGCAGGGAGGATTTTGAGCAGGAATACACTCTTCCAGGTCCTGCCTTTAGTGATGCAAGTCCAATCTGGCCCCAGCTCCCAACAGCACGTTTAGCCACTGACTTTATCAATGTGCGAGTAGGCTGATGGGAAGAGCCCTCTCAAGATACCAGCACCTTCTAAACACTTGAGACTTTGGGGGAGACAGCTTAAACCTAAACTCACTGCACCTGACTCAGTAGAATCACACCTATCCACTTTCAGAAGGCATTTGTCACTGGATGACAGAGTGAAGCCCTGTTTCAAAAAGAAAGAAAGAAAGAAAGAAAGAAAGAAAGAAAGAAAGAAAGAAAGCCACCTGTCCATCTCTAAGGACTTTGTCGGAGTGGCTCCCCCTCCGGCGGGACTTTGCTTGCTGGCCCAACTACAGTCCATACACTTGCTCCTCCTCTGACAGACGTAACCAGGGCACCTCATGCTCCTCTCTCTCCTGGCTGCTTGTTTACTGTCTTACTCATCCAGCATCCAGAGTGCATGGCATGGCCTCCTCCACTGGCACCGCCACTCATGAACCTGCTCGTTCGCCCTGCCAACCTTTCCCTACCCAGCCACTCTCACACCTTTCTGTCCTTTGTGTATTCTTCACACGCAGAGCCGTGACTTCCCCGTCTTGCTCCCTGGGTCACCTCCGCATTCCCTGTCTGTGTGGCAGACAGCATCGGCACTTTGAGAACTCAGAGACCGACCCAGAGGTGAGAGGACTGCTTCTGGTGTATGTAGCTGAAGCAAGGGGACTGGATGCTACCATATTCACCAACCTGGGTCCTTCTCTGAGTCCACACAGGGTTCCCAATGACTGGAAGATGTGGGGTCACTCTTGGGTTATCCTGGGAGGAGCATTTCCAGATGGACAGGCAGGTAGGCTCACCCATGCGCAGGTACAGAGACCTACCTTATATCTGCAGCCAAGCAAAGGCCTGTGCAGCTGCATTGATCACTAGCTTCAGGCTGGGAGCCCTGACTGCTGTGGCAAGTGAAGAACTTCAAGGGGTCAATTGCATCCTGATGACCAAGTTAACAGTCCTTATTTCCAGGCTAAGGATTTTTGTCCACCTCTCCCCTGGGCATCCATCCTGTGATCTGTCTGAAAATGCTTGCTTGACCTTGCCTGCCGTAAGTTCAATGTCCCAGCAAGGGACTGACTTTGGCCATCATGGCCTGTCATGCTCAAGAGACCCGAGTACCCCTGAGTCCCTTTATTCTGGAGCAGCCAGGGGCTGCAGAGAAGGCACAGGAGGGCGAGCTTCCCCAGTAGCTGTTGTTCATCTGATTCTGTAAAGATGGGTGATTCCTATTTCTTGTGTTCCCCGTTACCTGGGGACTGTTCTTGATGCTAGGGCAAGAGGCTAGATTTCAAAAGATAGACAGAGCACGAGGGGCTTAGCCGTGCTGCTTTGTGACCCTGATTTCAGAGTGACACTCTCCACAGGCACCATTCCCCTCACCTGCTTTCCTGGCTCATAAGGTCAAAAGGTCTGCCCCAGGCCCAGGTACCCAGTACGAAGAGCTCTGGACACTGGGACGTTATAAGAAGTATCTCCAAGAGCTTGGGGTGACGGTCCTGAGGCAGTGCTCAGGGAACGGGAAGAACATGGCATGTCTGCACTGAGCCATGGAGAGTAGACACACAGCACATGACACTGGGTCCCTCTGTTCCTGTGCTTCCAGGCCTGCTGGGCAGATAGGGAAGGCTGTTGTCTTTGTAACTTTTTTGTTCTTGTGACTCAATACCTGACATACATAAAATAGGGAAGGGAAAGTTTCATCTTAGCTCCTAGTTTCAGAGGCTTCCAGTCAAACCATGGGTGGCTGGCACCAGTGGGAGGGTGTGTCCGTTGATCATGTCAACGCTGGTATTGGGATTAACCACCCTAGACTGGGGCTTAAGAACTTGTCGGGATTGGAGAGTGAGTCGTTTGTGGGCTGGCCAATGAGAGAGGAGCGCCCTCCCACATGTGGGAGGGCCAATTGGAACTCCAATGGTGTAAAGGGGAGGAAGAGGGACAGTTGCCGGGGCTCTTCCTCTTTTAGCCTTTGCGATTGTCTACGCACGCCGCAGATCTGCAGATCATCAGCACAAATTCGTTCCTGTCCCAACTTGTGCCTGTCTGTTGCTGCCCTTCAGTCGCCATTAATCTTCAGTCGCCGATCTTCACCTGAGAGCTACAGCAGATTCTATAATCTTCACCTGAGATCTACTGCTTGGCTGAGCAGCCATCTTGGACCACCTCTATCATTGGACTTGTAAGCCTTTCTAATAGCCCCTTTGTGCTAAGACCTATAAATTCTGTCTTTTGAACCCAAACTAATACAGAGGGGTATGATGAAGGTGGAGGTGGAGGCAGAGTTGGCAGAGTTGAGGCAGCTCCTCATGGCATTGTAAACAGGAAGCCAGGTCAAGTCCTGAAAGGAAGGAACGAGGCAGCATATATCCTTCTAGGTTCCATCCCAGTGCATCCCTTCCAGGTCCAGGCTCTGTCCAGGTTTAAGACACCACCACATGCCTGTAATCCAATACACATACCTGCAATCCATCCCTCTAGACCAGGCCCCCAGCTCCCAACAGCACATGGTGCCAGGGACAATCCGTAACATCCAAACACATGAGACTTTTGGGGGGCATTCTGAATCCAAGCCACAATAGCTGCACTGGCAGACAGCTGCTGAGATCCTAAACCCTTGGGGATGACCAGATCTAGGAACCAGACAAGAGCAGTGATCACATGTTCATTTCCAACGTGGTGCCTTCCAAGCACATTCATTTGGGGTGCAATAGCAGGTCAGGGAACCTGGGAGACTGCCAAGTGTATCTGTGAGTAAGCCACCTCTGGTTGGTATGTGCCTGGGCCTCCAGGCTGTCTCTGCTTTCCCAGGCCCAAGTGTCTTCCAAGCTCACCTTACTCATTTGTTCAAGACGGTCAGTAAGGGGGTTGCATCCTGAATTAGGCTGAGTTTCTGTTTAACTTCCATTAGCCCATCTGCCCTCTGGAGGCTTTTGGTCATTTTTCTCACTTTGTTAAATTTTGAAATTCAAGAGTACGGTTGCCTCTTGGTGATACAAAGTTAGCAAGAGGAAGAAGTGAAGAAAGGCTTATTTCCTGCAGCCAATCAGATCACCACCAGGGAAACGCAATTCTGACTGGTTGAACAAGTTTTTGTGAGCTCTAAGGGATTTTTCTAGAGTGAAGGACTTAAAGGGCTGTTAGCAGTCAGCTGCTTTCTCCTTCCACCAGGAACAAGCAAAGACGCTAACCCTACCTACAGCTTTCTGCTTAGTCACTAACAGATTTGCAAAATGTCTTCCACTAGGAAGGGAGATGAAAAGGTTTCACTTTCCTTGACTTCAGTCACCCTTGTCAATTCCCTTCTGTTAGCCTACTCTAAACAACCACCTGGCAAGATCTCTAGGGCCTAATGTATCTAAAAAGTTAATGGGGGGAGGGGAAAAAAGTTAATGGGTCCTTCCTGGCAGTTTGGTAGAAACCATTCTAGGGTGGCTGCAGGTAGGCATAATATGTGGCAATGAGTTGGCACCTGTCAGATACTTAAGGAAGGGCACGATCCTGCACTACCCTCAGAACATGAAGTCTAACAGTGGGGTGAGACTTCCCAGGCTCGCGGGGAGAGTCCATGATGCCTGTGCTGATACCACGTGCCCCAGGGACTTCTCCTCTCCCACCCGTCAGCTGGTTGCACAGTAGTGCATTCCAGTTGCCAAGCACAGGTTCCAATTCCAAACCAAACAAGAGGGGCTGGTGGAGGCCAGTAGCCCATGTAGCCTTGTGCCATAGAGGAGTGCAGGGCCAGTCCTCAGCTCTGCTTGGGGCCGTTCCAAGCAGAACGTGGTGTGCTACTGCCAGAAGACAAGAGACCCGGCCCTGATGGCCTTCAGACCTATATGACTGTGCTTGGGGTTCTGGCTGTGCTCTTAGTCACCTTCCAGAGTGTCAGGTCGGTCAGAAGCCACCTCTACATGAGGAAGGAGAAGAGGCTCGCACTTCAGCTCTCTACCCTTATTGACAAAAAACAGCAACTCCTGGGCAAAATTAGTTTGGTTCAAAAAGAATACAAGGCCTTGGAGTCAGCTTTAAAAGACGCCTGCTTGGAGGAGCAAACCGACGTATTCAGAACATCTACCCAAGTACGGGGGGTATGAACTGGAAGGGGATGATGAAGTTCTCTCGCTAGTCCAAGAGCTAAAGGAAGAGCAAGGCAGAAATGCTAACCAACAGCAACTGGCGGCAGAGACTTTGGAGACCGTCCACGCTCTAGTCCGTGAGATACAATCTCAAAGGTCCCAAGCTGCTGAAACCAAAGTCACAATGAGGCTCTATGAGATCAAAGAGGACTTAAGAAACTAGCAGCAGAGACTCTGAATGAAAATGCCCGGCTCCAGAAAGGCACAAACAACTGGCCCACGCTGCTGGAGAGTGGGGGAGTTAAGGAGGCAGAAAGCGTCGTGGGAGGAGCGCAGGGTCCAACTTCTCCAGGAGAAAGAATGTCTCAGCACACATCTAACTGCATGTGTTCTTAGGGTGGACATTGTAAGAAGAGAAAGAAACCAGACTCGTATCCAACTGTCTGACATGGAGAAACCCAGCAAGGATTGGACTGCACACATGGCACCGCTCCAGGCTGAAAGGGACTCCTTGGGTCCTAAAGGTGCTGCTGGAAGATGAGAAGCAGAGGCTGGGGCTGAAGATCCGAGTGCTCCTGGAACACTACCGAGACAACGGAATGAGACTCCACCGCGAGTTAGCCGAAGTGGAAAGGTACCGGCAGGAGCAAGACGACGCGCTCTGAAAGGTAAACGGAAGGGTGAGCCTGGCGACTCGGTGGCTAGAGTTCTACAGAACACAGGCCAAAGGTCTCCAGGACGAAATGGAGAGCACCGTCCACTTTTACTAGTGGCAGGTGACCTCCTACCAGAGAGCAGCACAGGAAAACTGGGTGGCCGCTTGCACTGCTCGAGGTGTTGTGATGATTTAAGATGAGAGAATGATCACAACAGAGACAAAATCACTGAGGTGGAGTTGAAATCTCAAGTTTTCCACAGAGATCCCGTGCACTTTATGCTGCTATTTCCGGGAGTGGCAGAAGGCATTTCCAGTACCCGCCTTCACGTTTGGGTGCTTGGCCTTCATCCAGGGAGAAGAGGGCTTTCATCCTTCTTCCAACTCTGTGGGAGGAGGAGCCACTTGCAGCCTCCCCTGCTCCTCCAGGAAGTGGAGGAAGAGCCTCTGGAGGCCCAGAGAAGCCTTCCGCATCCTGACAGGAAGGAGAAGAACAGAGACTCAGCGCTGGGGGTGTAACTCAACTTTGCAGAGCAGCTTCCGACACCCACTTCCATCTCCTCCATCAGAACAGGACACTGGAGTGATGATGTCTCCACCTGTGTGCCCACATCAGCGTCCATCTTCTCTTCCTCTACAACAAGAACAACAACAAGAAAAAAAAAACAGACCAATTTGATTTGAAATCTAGTGGACAGGTAGTATTCAAGTCACACCAAGAAGTAACTGAATTATAATTCACATAAATATATATTATTCAAAGTATTTCCACAGTTTTGAAATTTGAAACTAAAATTTAAAACGGCTGCTATGTTACTTGATATTGTAAGTATATTTTTCACATATTAGCATTTTATACAATACATTTCAATTTTTCTTAAATTTGAGAGAGAAAAGAAGATAGCTTTTTATCTGAAAAAGCTTAGACATAGGTTTTGTCAAAATTCAGAAAATAGGCTTTTATTTTATTTTTAATTTTTTTTATTTTTTTGTTTTTTATTTTTTAGAAAATAGGCTTTTAGAATTTGTTTAGACTGTTAATGTGATTACACTTTGATACTGGATTGATTAGAATATGAAGACTTTTTTTTAAGTAGGTCACTTCTCTTTCCTGGAAAATACTACTAAGAGAGTTCAATATTTAATAATACACACCAAAAATTGATAGCAATATAACAAATGGTAAAGAGATGATTAAATTCATTTGAATAATCATTGAATTCAGTAGTAACTTGATAAGTATGTTACTTATTATATTTTTCATATATTACTATTTTATACAACATCGAAACTGACAATATTATCTACAGTTCATTCCAATTTAAATAGCTATTCTGTGCATTTCATGGTCAATTCTTTATCAATGGCATGAGCTGTATCACAATAAATCAGTACTTGTCTTTAAAACTGATACTCTGTATAATGTATTTTTTTCATTTTGGACACACAGATGCATTAGAACATGAAATTCCCTCAGAAACTATACAGACGGAACAACACCCAGAAGCACAGTGGATCCATGCCAATGGTCCTCACTGAGTGCACACCAGGATGCAGAGACAGAGAATCTTCAGCTCACACATAAGCAAACATTGACACTCAGCCACTTGTCATGGCCTCTACTTGCTGAAAAAAATCCAAATACACTGAATTTGAATAAAGTTATGTTTAGCATGCATCCCCAGTAGTCAGAATCACTACCTCTTAAAGAACATTCAACATGGATTATGTTCTACAGAAAGCTTTTAAAACATACATCTTGATTTTGTTTCCTTACCAGTGTGCAGGTAGAGAAACTGAGGCTCAACTGTAGGTAAACACAATGGGAGACCAAGATGCTTAGTGAAGTGAGACAGACTCAGGAAGTTAAATATAACACATTTTCTCTAATATGAGAAACACGAAATGCAAATCAATAACACAGTCAAATTGGTAAGATGTGGGGCGTCAGGGGAATGAAGGAGGAAGCAGGGAGGTTAAAAGGGGGAGGGGAAGGGGATGTGAAATATACATGCACAAAGTTCTCAAGCTTAACCATTATGTATTACACACACACACACACACACACACACACACACACACACACACACACAAATATATTAATGGGGAAAATCAACAACAAAAACTGAAAGTCAATGATGTCAAGTAACCTGCTCCAGGTCACTCATTTAATTATGATGCAGTCAGGATGAGTTGACATGAAATGTTTATTTTTGAATACTGCAATACATGGTATCTAAAATCTCAGGTAAAACACTTTTCAAACTGAGAGAACAGAAAACTATCAGTCACGGGATCATTCATGTTACTTTTTGTCAAGTGGTCTCTTACATTGATAATAAATATTTAATTCTAAACCAAAAAAGGCAGAACTTTCTTTTTTATGTGTAAAAATATATATAGAATAAAATTTAATATTTTAACCTTTTTCAAGTGTACAGTTCCCTGGAAGTATGTATACTTTTGTGTAAATGTGTATGTATGCATGTGTAACCACCACCATTGTGAACTTCCTGAATTATCTCATGACACCAAATCAAAAATCTGTCTACTACACAACATCACCTTTCTTGCTTTTCCAGCCTCAAAGTATTGATTAATCTATCTTCTCCTTATGAAATTATTTATAAAAGTCCTTGATACTGAAAACTATAGTAACCGAAAAGACAATGAAAAGGACATTACAAAATGGGGACATCCCTTGTGCTTAGGCAGAAAAACCAGTATTTTCAGAATGGCTATACTATGAAAATTAATATACAAATTCAATGAAAAGGGCAAAAGTATTCTTTATTTACATGAACCAAATGAGACCAAGAACAGCCAGAGCAATTCTAAGCAGTGATTCAAAACTGGGAGTGTCACAATTCCAGCCATCATCAAATGACATTACCAAGCAACAGTGATCAAAACCAAATGATATTGGAACAAAAACAGGCAGGTGAACAAATGGAACAGAATTCAAGATTCAGAATCAACCCCAAAGTTGTTTCAGCCACCTGATCTTTGAAAAATGTATTTATGTTTATAATATAATATAAGGAAGATAGCCACTTTGGCACGTGGTTCTGGAAAAACTTATCCACACGCAGAAAAATGAATTTAGAGCCAGCAATCACCCAAAGAGATGCCAAAGGCTCAGTAACAAGCAAGTCTTTCCTACTCACTATACATAACTAATTAAGTAAAAATCTGCTGTGTGGGGGGGCCACACCACACCCCATAAAACAAATATACTGGTTTTATTCTTAGTAAGAAGAGAAATATAATTTTAATTTTACAGACACAAGAATTGAGCCTCAAAGAGGTGATGTACTTGTAGCATCCCAAAGGTAGAATGCAGCAACAGTTGAGTTTGATCTCATATCTGATCCTCGAACTCCCTTTCTGAGGTGAATTTTGTTGTTGTTTTTGAAGCAACTTCTTGTGCTGTAGCCTAGGTGGCCTTAAACTCTCAGAAATCCTTCTGCCTTAGCCACCTAAATGCTGGGATGACAGGTGTATGCCACCACACCCAGCCCCAAACTCTTTCGAGTCCAGTCACCATGTCATCATGTTGTCAAGATGCAGGAAAGAGATTTTAACAAACATAGAGTATGAGCCAGAGGAGACCATCTATACAAGAGTCAAAATTAAATAAGGCGGTAACTCTCAGCCATGCCACATCCTCTCTCTGGCCCTGCTCCCTGGACCTAAGCGGGGTTCTGCAACAGCCATCCCAGTGCTATGAGGGCAGGAAGAATCTCACTCTGTCACCAGAATTCCCCAGGCTTCGCCCCTGGGGGAGGTAAACTGAGATAGACACGATAGGTTTGCCAAGAGGACTGGCTATCAGTCAGATGTGCTGGAGACCATCAGACATCAACAAACATCAGCAGAACACACCTTTTTCTCAGCAGCTCCTAAGACTTTTTTCCAAAATAGGCTTAGTTTCTTATTCGCTGTTGGGACAAAACACCTAATATCCACCATGTAAGGGAGGAAAGATTTATTTAGCTCACAGGTTCAGGTCTCACAGTCTGTTCACCAGCAGGAGGCGTCAGTGGAAGCCTGTTTCAGAGGTTGGAGAGTTGCTCACTAGACTGCAGACAGAATGCCACGTGGAGTAGGAGCCAAGTCAGAGCCAAGTCTCTGTGTGGAGACTCAGGCAAGGCTAGACTCCGCCCAGAAAGAAGCTGGAACACTGGCTCTCCTTCCTTTACTTCGCGATGGGACCCCTCACCCAAGCTGGGTACACCTCCCTTACCGCCTGGCCTATAAGTAAACAGCACACATCTGAAAGCTCTGGCACTTCCCCTATGTAAACAGATGCCACAATATCTCCAAGTTGAATCCCAAGCATCAGCCCCAGTCAGCCAGGCCCTATCTCCCAATAACACAGGATTCCACAGTTATCCCACAACATTCAAATACATGAGGCTTTTGAGGGACATTCCAGATCCAAACCACAGCATATGTTATATCATTAGTCATAAGACACACTTGGCTAAATATAGAAAAAAATTAAAATAATTCCCTGCATACTTTTAAATCACTGGAGTGGAAATAGAAATAAACAGCCCTGCCCCCCACAAAACCCAAACGTTACAGAAACTGTACAAAGACATGGAAGTTAAATAGTACACAATGGAACAAGCAATGAATTACAGAAGAAACAGTGAAGAAATAAATTTCCCAAGGGAAGTGACACTGGAAACACATACCAGAATCTATGGGATACGATTAAAGTAGTACTGAAGAGGAACATTTACAGCTATGAATGCATAATTTTTAAAAAGTCCTGAAGGAATCTACTGATGTAGCTTAAAGCCCTAGAGAAACAGGAACATACCAAATCTAAAAGCACCTGAAAGAAACTGTAAGGCTCAGAGTAGAGGTTCAAGAATTTTAAACTACAAAATACAAAATATCAATGAATCAGAGTTGGTTCTTCAAAGGGAAAAGTAAAACTGACAAAACCCTGGTCAAATTCACCAAAAGAAGGAAAGAAAAAATGCATACCAAATTTAAGTGAAAAAGGTGAAATCACAACAGTGTTTAAATCCAGAGTAAAAAGGCTACCTTAAAAAATTTATATTCCGGGCAAGAAGGATGGTGACTTATGGGCCCAGATAGTCAGTGAATTAAAGCTGGAATTAAAGCAGGAATTAAAGCAGGAAGCAAAGCAGGAAATAAAACAGACAGCACAAGAGCTACAACAACACTCAGCTAAGCAAAAAGCAAGCCTTGAAAAGAAATTAGAGGAGACCAAAGAAGAATTGGGGAAGCGCAGTTACAAATCTCCTACAAAAAGACCTGAAACCCCAGGAGATGAAGTTAGGGTAAATAAAGATGAATATGGCAAAAATGATGGCAACTTCTGGGCCCAGAAATTCAGTGAATTAAAGCAAGAAATAAAACAGACAACAGAAGAGCTATACCAATACATAGATAAGCAAAAAGCAAGCCTTGAAAAGCAACCAGAGACCAGAGAAGAAATATACCAGAAGATAATGAAGACAAAAGAAGAAATTAGGGAAGTATACAACAGAGATATAGAAAAATTGAATGCAGATACTCAGGAAATGAAAAACACGCAGGTAATAATAAGCAACCACTTTAAACAACTCCAGAATAGAATGCCAGACCTAGAAAATAAAGTGACAGAGCTGCAACATACAGGCCATGAAGAATACGAAGTACATAAATAAAGCGAATCATCACAACAGCTGACAGATGATTCAAGGAGAAATAACCTCTGAATTACGGGAATCGAGGAGAAGACTGAGGACAAAACAAAAGGCTTAAAGGACATGTTTGATGAAATAATGGAAGAAAATTTCAATTTCCCAAATCTAAGAAAAGAAATGAACATGGAACTATTGCAGGCATACAGAACACCAAACAACTTTGATCAGAAGCAATCCTCATCATGACACATCATAATCAAAATACTAGAAACCCAACACAAAGAGAAAATACTAAAAGTGGTAAGAGAAAAACAGAAGGTGACCTACAAAGACAAGCCCATCAGGATAACTTCAGACTTCTCAATCAAACTCTAAAAACAAGGAGATCATGGAGCAATGTCATCCAAATACTAAAAGAACACAAATGCCAACCAAGACTGCTATATCCAGCAAAATTATCTTTTAATTTAAAGGGAGAACTTAAAACTTTCCATGACAGAGACAGCTTAAAGAAATTTGCAGCCGCTGAGCCAGTATTGCAGAAAATACTTAAAGGAAACTTGGACAGTGAAAGGGAGACCAGCGACACCAATGACCCCAGAGAAAAAGTGACAACAGCGAGAGGAGAATGAGCTGAGAAAAAAGTAGGTTAGTAATCAGTGAAATACGAGTAAATAAGTTATGAAAGTTAAGAAATTATGAAATAACTAGGTTTGACTTCATGTCTGTCACTTTAAGTATATTTATGTGGTATAAATTTAAGTTCATTTAATGTAGCAATGTGATATAGTTTTAACTTTGTTTTGTTGTAGCAATTCACATATTAGGTCACTAATGAAAGTTTATCCTAAGGAAACTGATTGATGTAAAGATAACCCTGTGAATGTGCACCTTCCAGTATTCAGCTAAGGCAATTGAATTTTATTTTTTTTCTTCTTTCCCAAATTAACTATCCTTTTGAACTACAGGCTTATAATTATTTTCTAGTGTGAACTGGTGGGTAAGGCCAGGTTTAACAATAACAACAAAGATGTAGGAAAATATGGAAAAAAAACTTTTGGTGAATATCCCAATGAAGGGATTGGTGGGATTCAGAGAGGAGATATCAAGATTTGACTACTGTGAACACATTAGAGGAATAGGAAGCTGGGGTAGAGTGGTGACTTGAGTGAAATGACTTACGTGTGGGAGATTAATATGTTAAACACTGTATGGTTTCTCGGACTTGGAAAACCCAGAACACAGACATTCTTTGGAACCATATGAAGTGATAGCCAGAGCCAGGGGAAGAGACAGGGAGGGGGTGGGAAGGTAGAAGATGGGAAGGGATTGTGAAGTCCATGTGATACATAGATGTATGAAAAACAGCCAAATTCATTGTAAATACTATGTATTACATTTGTATATTAATAAAAATAGTGGGAAACAACAACAAAAAATTTATATTCCAATCAATGTGAGAACCTAAAAAAAAATGGAAAAATTTCTAGACACATATGTGACACCGAAATTTAGCCAAGATGATATGAAAATCCCCAAATATAGCCATAATTCAGGATAAAATTGATGCAGTTAATATATAATAAAGTAAATACAGTAATAAAGTCTGTATCAACAAAGAAGGCCCAGGACCTGATGGATTCACCACACAGTTCTATCAGAGCAGCAGGGAAGAGCTAGTGTCAATGCTTCTCAAGCTTTCCCATGAAACTGAAAGAGAAGGAACAGGGCCAAACTTCTTCCTGAACGCTAACCAGGCAAACACCTAACAAAGAAAATCATAGTCTCCTTTCCTTCATGAGTATAGCTACAAAAATCCTTCTAAAAAATAGTTGCAAACAATGCAACAAGTTCTTTAAAAAATCATACGCCATGACTAACCAAGCTTACTTCACCCCAGAGATGCCAAGATAGTTCAACATACGAATGAATGCAATGTACCTCATAAGACCAAAGACAAAAAAGTAACCTAAATCATCTCAATGGATGCAGAAAAAGCCTTTGACAGAATTCAACTTCCATTCATGATAAATACCCTGATAAGGTCTTGAAGAATGGCACAGAGGTTAAAGCTCTTTCCTAGTGAGTGCACAGCCCTAAATTCGATTCCCCAGCAGCACCATATAAACTGGGTGTGGTGGCGCAGGCTTGTAATCCCAGCACTCACAAAGCTGAGGCAGGAGGATTGCTGTGAGTCCAAGGCTGACCTGGGCTCCACATAGTGAGTTCAGAAACAGCCTGGGCTACAGAGCAAGACCCTGTCTCAAAAAAACAGAAAACAAACATAAAAAACTTGATGAAAATAGGCATATAGCATGACCTTACACCTCACGCTGATAAAAACAATTTATGACAATCCTATTACCAATATCCTCCTAAAGGGGAAAAACTGAAAATATTTCCCTTAAAATCAGGAACAAGTCAAGGGTGTCCAGTCTCCCCACTCCTGTTCAACAGAGTATTCAAAACCTTAGCCACAGCAGTCAGGCAAGAGATTGGAATAAAGACAGCACACATAGTAGAAAAAGAATTCGAACTATCCTTGTTTGTAGACGACATTATCCTCTACACTGAAGATGACAAAAATTCCCTCAGAGGACTCTCAGAACTAATAAACTCAAATAAGCTGCAGGATATAAAACCAACACACAAAAATTAATAGCGTTCCTGTACAGGGACAACAAAACACAGAGAAAGAGATCAGAAAACCAATCCCATTTACAGTGATCACAAACAAAATTAAATACACAAGTTATCAACCTAAGAGAAGGACCTTTATAATGAAAACTATAAAACTTTAAGAAAAAAAATTTGAAAAAGACACTAGAAAAGGGGAAAATATCCTGTTCTTGGATAGGCAGACCAGTATGGTAAAAATGGCTACTACCAAAACTGACAAATTCAGTGCAGTCCAACTCAAAACACCAACAGCAGCATTGCAGAGAACTAAAACAAACAAAACATCTTAAAAGATATTTATATGGGACCAAAAGAGACCCTGGATGGACGAAACAATCTCAAGCAACTAAATAAAAGCAGGAGGCATTATAATGCATCAAGCCACAGACACACAATGATTCAAACAATCACGTGGTATCGGCACAAAATAAGACAGGCAGAGCAATGAAAGAGAACTGAAGTCACAGGAACAATGGCAAGCGCTCTCAGCCACCTGATCTTTGCCAAAGGTCCCAAAACACACACGCTGGAGAAAAGTTAGCCTCTTTAACAAAGGCTGATGGGAGCACTGGTCCTCTGTATGCAGAATGCATCTAGACCCACATCTTTCACCATATGCCAGTATCAAATCAAAATGGATCCCAGACTTAGAAATTAAAATAGAAACAATGAACCTTCCAAAAGATCAAACTGGCAAAACCTTTGAAGACACTGGCATAGGCAAGGACTTTCTCAGTACGATATCTAGTGGACCTGAGTTAACACCAAGAATCCACAATTGGAATTACATCAAATTGAAAAGCTGCTGCACAACAAAGTAAAGAGAAAAGCAATGAAATGGGGGAAAAAACTGCCAATTCTTGGAAAGAGGACTATTATCTAGAATATATGAAAAAATGAAAAAAAATATATTTCCTAAAATAAAAGGTCTGATTCCATGTAATTCATTTCATGGATGATATGGAGAACTCAAAAAACAAATGCTGGCAAGGCTGTGGGGAAAAGAACCCTCCTATATTGTTGGTGAGACTATAAACTGGTACAACCGTAACAGAAAGCAGTATGGAGATTCCTTTAAAACTGAAACTAGATATCCATTTGAAATGCTTTTTCAGGTCATTTTCCAAAAAGAGTGAAAGTCATCATGCATGATACATGCATATCCATGCTCATAGCAGCACAATTTGCTGCACAACTAAGCCTTGGAAGCAGCCAATATGTCCATCAACCAATGAAGAGATAAATAAGATGTGGTATATTTACACCTTAATGGAGTACTACTCTGCCATTAAGAAGAGGTAATTGAGTCACTGGTAGGAATACGTACACACCTTGACACCACTGTGCTCAGGAAAATGAATGAGACACAGGCTAAATATCCATCATTTCTCTAATATGAGAAAAATAAAAAAAAGCACCAGAGAAAAATGAAAGTCCTGAAAGAAAACATGAAGACTTTGTAGAAAGGGAAAGGTAATGTAGAGGGATGAAGGGGTCGGAAGGGAGAAGGGACGCTGGTCCAGATCTAGTTTTTAATACAGAAGTAGCAAAAAAAATCAAACTTGTACTTGAGACTACTCCAAGTTCCTCTATCTGGATGGAGAAATATGTAGGCAGGAGCCATTAACACAGGATCTATACAGAACACCTGGCATAGAAGTTCTTGAAACAGACAGTAGCAAGGGCAATAACTTCTCTTAGGAAGTTCCCCCAACACAACAACAGCATCTGTAAAAAATATGTCATTTCTCTTGCTGTTCTTCCAAGAGAAATTTCCAAGTCCCTCTGCTGCTCCTCCAGCAGATCTCATTTATCCCAAATCCACTGCAAATAGTGGATGCTCTGCTAAAGCTTCCTGCCCTAGAACCCCACGTGCCCGGATAGAGATGCACCAGCTGGCAGAGCAGCAGTAGATGATTACAGACTCAGGTAATAAGGAACAAGCCAAAACCACACCAAACACAAGGAAAGAAACAACACAAATTGGAGGTAACTTCAATGTAACAGAGCCTAAAAGAACAATGTATCTGCTCAGTTAGGCCAAAAAAATTGAATCCTTAAAAATGATAAAAGACGGACAAATTTAGTGAAACTGAACAAATAATAGAGAGACTCATCCATGTGTTCAGAGAACAGAAAGAAAACACTGTAACAAAACCCACCTAAATTCTGGGGAGTGTTAGGTAGTATTTTGAAACCTCTTATTTTAATACAGTGGATAACTTAGAAGACACAGCTAAATTTCTAGATGCATATGACCTGCCTACATTAAAATCACAAGCTGTAAAACACTTATACAATTCAATAACAAGCAATGAGACTAACACAGTTAACAAAGATTCTCTCAACTATTAAAAGTTAAGGGTCAAAAGACTCACTGTTAAATTTTACCAGACTCTTAAAGAAGAACACCAATGCTCCTTAAACTATTTTGTAAAACATAAAGAGAAGGGATGCTTCTAGAATATTATAAGGCCACACTAGTCTAGTACCAAATCCAGACACACACATGGACATGCGCATACACACACACAGAAATGACAGAAGAGTATCTATTAAATACACAGTTAAAAAATGCAATACACCATGGAAAATTTGGTTTTATTTCAGATGTTAAGTATTGTTCAACCCATGAAAAAAACTCACGGCATCACAAACATAACCAAGAGTAAAAATCATAGGTTCCTCTCAGTAAGTGCCAACAAATGCCTGTGACAAAGTTAGAAATCCCTTTATAACAACATCTCACTAAACCCACATTGAATCAGCATACTTCATGTGGCAGGGGCATTGCTCAGTGGTTACAATGCTTGCCTACCCTTTGCTAAGGCCCAGGGTTCAATTCCCCACGACCAGGATCACATAAAAATGATGGGAATGGTGCACAGTCCTGGAACCCCAGCACTAGGGAGGCCAAGACAAAAGTATTGTCTTGAGTTCCAGGCCAGATTGGGCTGAGTTCAGGACCACTGGAGTACAGAGACCCTCATCTCAAGCAAACAAAGACATGCTCATGCCTCAATATAGTAAGCATGAATATTCCCCAAAACAGAGAGTGAGACAGTTACCTAGGTTAATCAGGCATTTAAAACCACAAACTGACATGAGCAGAAAAGAACCTCCCACAACACATAATACTCCAAATATGAGAAATGAGTACAAGATAATATTAGAAGGCCAGATCACTCACAATGCAAAAGAATGACTGCAACTGTTCAACAGGTTACTGTTTCATGCCAGGAATGCTTAGAATGCCATTACCCAGGCCCTGTAAGATGAAAATTAACAACTCAAGTCACTATGTTTCAACTAAGGTCTTGTACACTAAGAATCAACTGAGAAAAAATTTAAAAACTATTTTGTTTAGAATGCTCTAAAAACTAAATACAAAAAATCAACCAAACTGAGAAAACAAGCCACCTCTGTAACAAAAAATCTCAGAAATTCAAATAAGAAATGAAAGAAGACTTTCAGAAATGGAAGACAAACTCTGTCTTGTGTTGGCAGAATACCTTAAAAATGACCGTACTCCTAAACGTGATGTATGAATTCAATCAGATTTCTGTTAAAATACCAATCATATTCTTCACAGAACTGGAAAATAATGCTGAATTTTGCCTGCAACCTGCAATAAACCCAAGTAGCCACGGTAACCTTGAGAAAACTCATACTGCAGGGGCCTCTGTCGGCCAGATTTCCAACTGTGCTGTAAAGCGCAGTTATAATAAAAGCAACATGGCACTGGCCCAGAAATGGAAGGATGGATCAAAACAGCACAAGGAGAGACAAGGAAACCCACGCAACCACAATCACCAGGCTGGGGTGTCATCAGCCCTTGCTGTGGTGTGCTGCTTTGAGAGTGTCCCCCAGCCCAGGTTCAGGGCCTCGTCTACAAGGTCTGGTGCTCTCTTTATCTTAAGATTTGATAGTCACGTCTTCAATTACACTTGTAAGACTCTGAGTGACCTCTTTCCTTCTTTTAATGACTTTTAATTATTTACCAAATAGCCATCCACACTTTCATTGCCCTAACTCAGTCAGATTGTTGTTTCTATCCTCCTGAAGATCACTGAGCATTCAATCAGTTAACCCTTCTGTTTATTTAAATCTTTTTAAACTCCTTCAGTCCTTACACTTTATTTGGTTCTTCTTTGAGATTTTTTTTCTAGTACTTCAGCCATTTGATTGTTTTAATTCTCTGCCTGAAACGGCGTCTATTTTACACCGCTAGCTTTTTGGAGAACCAAAGATTTGTGACGGCATCTTGTTTCGTTTTCTCAAGTTTCTTTTTCCCTGAGGTTGGAAGATCAGTCAAGGTAGAAAAGCTCTGTCATTAGTGAGAAACTTTCCTTAGATAGCTCACTTCTCTTGTGATGTGATCTGGCCTTGGGGTTAAGTCTTGGTATTTCTATCCACGTCCCACCTCCTGAACACAATAAAATCAGCCTGCCACTGAGCTGTAAGACCAAAACAACTACCTTCTACATCAGCCTCTACAGAAAGTTATCTATCAATCATCTAATATAAAATACAAGTGGGGTGAAAACCAAAGTAGTTCTGAAACAATGGTAAAACTACACTGAAAACAAATTAACAGCAAGAAAATAGGACTTTGGTGATGGTATTTTTATATGTGGAATGGAAGGGAGAGGGAGTTCTGAGAAGTGATTTGTAAAAATTGGAAGACAAGAAAGTGAGGCATGATTGGGTACAGAGGGAAACGGTTAAGTGGCTCAACAGTAATTTAGAAGCTGATGCAGCCATCATGTTTGAATTCTCCACCGCAAATTCATGGCAAAGGTTAACCAGACAGGCTCATGAAAGCAGCTATGTACATTTACATGTACACATGCCTCATGTATACAGAGGCAAAAAGAGAAAACCAGAAGGTCGCACTTCTGCACAAACACAGACACAAGCGTCTTCTCAGTCCCCCTCATGTCACAGTCACAAGCAGACCCGTGAGCTCTTTCTACTTTATTTTTTTTACTTGTTTTGACTCAGGGTCTTGCACTGTAGTCCATGTGACAGTGTACTAAACACCCAACATTAGGGATGCATTTGCAATTTGGTAACTTTCTGTAACCAGGTTGTGAAATGACGTAACTCAGACTGCTAATGTGACTCCATTTTGTGGTGATCATGCTGCTCAGATTATGTGTTTGCTGTGTGAGTTAGAGTTTACTGTGTTATGTTAAAGTTTATGTCAGCTCGCTGTGAGTTCATCTTGTGAGGCCTGCCTCCCCTTGGAGCCTGGCTAGTGCACTCATCAGGCTAGTTCTGGAGTCTTGTGATAAGGTCGGAGGCTTCACCTCTTCCCCCTCCCTTGCCTCCACGGCAACCTGCCGAGAGTCATGTACTTTGTGAGAGTCACATATTTCACACCGGGGACAGCCAGCAAGAACGATGGCTAGGTGCTGGGTTATGATTGGTCAGTATGTATGATTTAAATAATGATATAAAATCTTCTATTATAATCTTTGCGTAAAACTTGCCCAGGGCTGCTGCTCTTTGAAGACTCACCCAGAGTCCAGGGACAGTCCGACTGCCAGCCGTAATAACATCTCCACTGGCTATAAAGATCCTTACATTGCCTTAACTGGTGTATGTGGGCTTTTAAATTGGTGTTTGGTAGTCTCTTAATTCCGACCTATAATAATCCAGGCTGCCTGAACTTCTATGTAGGCCTCTCACCCATGGTAATCATCCTGCCTCAGCCTCCTGAGTCCTGGGATTACAAGTGTAAACTTCCATGATGAGTTGACATGGTGCTGGGAAATCCAACCCAGGACCTTGTGCTTTAACTGCTCAGGTAAGCTCCAGCCCTCTTTCTCCTTTATTCTAAAATGGTGAACCCACAGGCCCTCTAGTGCAGGACTATAACCCCAGCACTCTGGGAGGCTGAGGCAAAAGAATCACATTACAGCCCAGCCTCGGCAAGTTGCAATTTAATGAGACCCTGTCTCAAAAGCAAAAACAAAAATGCACTGGGGATGTAGGCCCTCGGTACCATTCCCACTACCACCAATATAAACAAACAAACAAACAAACAAACAAACAAATGGAGAATACCTATTGTCCCCAGTTGCTGAGGGCTGACCTGTAATCCTCAGTGGTTGTGACTCTTAGGTTGCACTGTGGGAGCCTGTATTTAAGCTGGATTCCTCTCAATACCTTCTCTTGTCTCCCAGTGAGAAAAGCGGTCCAAGGGTCCAGGCTGACGGCTGAGCTTGTCTCCTACACGTCACATAGTGAAACCTCTGCTAGAGTTTAGCTTTGCTCCTTTGTGTATGTAAACCTGACAGTTCTGCCCATCACGATTGTGCACCTTACACTGCACTGCCGGGGAAAGAGCACGCTCAGAATTCTGCTGACTAATGTGGGGGTTTCGCTGATCCCTATCCTCTCTCTTCCACAGTAATCTCTGCGGCTGCCTGTGTCTGCTGTTTCTGGGCTTCTCCACCGAGCTTGCCATTTAATACGTTCTGACTGTCCTGCTCCTCTCCTGAGTGTTTTAATTTTTGTGAGCACAGGTCTGGGTCACAGGTATGGGGGCAGATCTGAAGAGGGAAGAGAAACAGTGGAAAGATTATAAACCTGAAAAGGGAAGAGTATCTCAATATGAGCCCATTAAGGAGAGATTCTGGATTTAATGTCAAAGCTCATGAACTCAAGAAAGCAAAACAAAATGAAACAGTGCTATGAGTTTATTCAGTAGTTTGGCTGAAATATGGGTCAAATGGCGGCCCACAGTGAGAAGCTGAAGAAGCCTCTTATTTCTTGGTTTACCATGGCTGAGGGTATTCAAAGGCCTGAGATAATGGGATTCCCTAACGAATTTGCCAGAATTTTTCAGATCACTACACTGTGCAAAGTTATTCCTCAAATGAAAGGAGAGATAAAGACATTCCATGATCACTGTAAACTCTAAAAATTGATTTCCACCATGGCAGGTAACACTTAGAAGAATCAGAAATACAGACCAAGAAATCAATGTCTCTGAGACAAAGGGAAAAATAGACTCTTATTTGGAGAAAAAAAAAATGAAAAGAATCTAACACCAGAAAAAAGAGACATGACAGGAACTCATACATATATTTCTGTAATTATACTTAATGAAATGCCTCAGCTCTAAGGAAAATACTAAGGTTGAAGACTGGATTAAAAACCAATACCGTCTATATGGTCTCTACAGAAACCGGCCTCACCTGCAAAGACATACACAGACTGGAAGTGGAAAGCTGGAAAGGAAACGCTTGAGCGTTGACATCAATTCCCCTCTTCTCAGGGACTCTTAGTGATATCACAAGCAACATTTTATTAAACCAAAAAAAAAAAAAAAGCAAAAAGCCTGTGATCTAGAAGCTAGGAGGAAACCCAAGCAAGTATTTGGTAAAGAAAAGAAAAAAAAAAGAAAAAAGAAAAGCCAGGAGAGGGCCCCATGGGGTGTCCCACAGGCTTGGATCTGAGGATTCCCTGTAGAAAGTCAACCAAGGCAGGCTGGAGCCAAGACCTGCTCTCAGTGACCCGCTGGTCAGGACTTCCTCAAGGTCGAGGAAAGGCAGCTATTCTACCATCTTGAGGAAACTGAAACATAGTAACAGTTTCTGGAGAAACTGTCACCAGAAGCCCTGCTCAAAAGTTTTTTCTCCCTAAACTTCTACCTATCAAAAGTAAGCAGAAGCAGCTCTCCTTAGGTCTGACCAGAATCAAACTGTATTCATTTGTGTTCTTTCAAAAGACAGAATTTAAAGAAATTATAACAAAAAGGATCTATTCGGAAGGCTTACAAATCCAAGGACAGAGATAGTCCAAGATAGCGGCCTGCACATGCGAGAGCTGGAGTGTCCAAGGGCTGCTCAGCCCTTAAGTAAACTCCCGACCGGGACTGCAGGTCAGCTGCCGGTTGTTAGAACAATGGCAAAGACTGGAGCCTGAAGATCGGGGACTGAACACCAGGGATGAGCAGACAGGCGCAAGTTGAGACTGGGGTAAATCGGTGATTAAGATCTGTAGCAAGTCAGCATCCGTAGCCAACTGGGAAGAGGAGAGCTTTCCCAGAGGATGAAGCTGTAACAATCTTCCTTCTTCCTTCCGTTTATACCGTTGGAGCTCCAGTTGGGCCTCCCACATCTGGGTGGGTGCTCTTCCCTCATTGGTTAGCCCACAAGTCACTCACACTCTAATCCAGGCTGGTTCTCAATTCCCAATCCAGGTGTAGTTCCCAAACCCTAATCCAGGTGTGGTTTCTGATGGCCTCAAATTGACATCATCTCTCCAGCTGTCACACAAACTATTCACTCTGTGGAGCAAATGGACTTAACCAACACCTACTCAGTGTTTTATGCATTAGTAGCAGAATACACTTTTCTACAGCACTCCATACATGCTTATCCAAAATAGACTATACACTATGCCATAAACTAGCTATCAATAAATTTTTTAAAATCTCATTCTGAAGATTTCAATGAAATAAAAATTAAAAAATAAACTGCAGAAATACAAACATAGATGAAATAACGTGTTACTGAAGAAATTAGCGAAGAACTTTGGAAGACTTTAGAACGAGCCGACAGTGGCAAAATTAGATATCAAAATTCGTGTGACACAATAAAAGCATCTCTAAAAAAGTTTTATGAGTATCTCCTTTACAAAGCATATGATTCCAAAGAAATCATCTAATTACGCATCTCAGGATTCTACAACAGCGGGAACAAGTCAAATCAGGGAGGAGAGGAAGAAACAATGAAATGCACAGGAGGAGCCTTAATGGACAGGGACCCATGGGAGGCAGCTGTGGGGCCAGGGAAGTGGGCTGGAGTAGGGGCGTATGGACCTAGCTCACTGGAGGACATGGGTCGGATCTGGCACTGGTGACACCAGGCTGGGGAGCACGAGGGATGAGGTTAGGGACAGGTTCAGGACCTGGGTTGGGAGTTTGGGAGGTGAGGATCCGGGTGGGAAGGCGGGGTCCTGAGAGGGGACCACACTCAGCCACCTGGCTCAGCAGGTCAAGGGCACTCACCTGGGAGCAGGGCAGCGTCCCCGCAAGACTCTGGGCCTGAGGCTATTGTGCAGGTGCCAGTTGCTCCTTGAAGCTCAACACCCCGGCCCCGGGGCCGAGCGCAAACCCAGGCCATTCAGCCAGCCGCTCCACCTATCCGCACCCAGCGCCTATAGGAGGCGCTGGCACCTGGCGGTCCTTGGCTTGGCCCACAAGCAGGGCCATTTTTACCCAGCCCCTAGGGGGCGGCTCTAAAAGCCTGGATGCCCCGGAAGCGGAAGCAGTGCCCTCCAACGCGACTCCCAGCACCAGGGCCCTGCTGGCTCCGCCCCCAGCCCTACCCTGTAGTGGAACAATATCCCCCAGGCAGGAATTATGTTATTAATGACTAGAAATCCCAGGCCCCATGAATCCACAACTGGAGTCTACGAGGCTTTTAAACTGATGTCCATGTTCAAGGTTTTTCACATGCTATTGTACAAAGGGAAGAAGTTACCCAAACCAAGCTCAACAAATTGAACATTACTCCAATAATAAAACCACACAAGGACTCACAGAAAAAGAAAAGGCTTCAGACCAGTATGTACATCAGCAGAGATGCAGGGACTGCACTAAGATCTGCAGTTACCCAACTCAGCATCACATTCTGAAGACCCCCCACTAGGACCAAGGTGGTTTTATCTAAAGTACATCAAAACAGCTCAAAACATATATAAATGAATGTAATATACCATGTAAGTATAATTAAAGATAGTCATAGAATACTAATCACAGAATTACCTCAACAGATGCTAAAAAAGAAAAGAAAAAAGAAAAAGAAAAAAACCCTTTAACCACAGCCAATACCCTATTGTAATATAAATCCTATGGTAAAAAGTATAGAGGGGTATTGCTTCAAAATCATGAGTACATATGAGAAACTTCAGCCAACATTATATTAAAAGGGGAAAAAGTAGAACAATTATTTGTAAAGTCTAGGATGAAACAAGGGTGTCCACTGTCACCATTGCTATCCAAAATACTACTTAAAATTTTAACCTGAGCAATTAGGCAAAAATAAATAAATAAAACCCAGAAAACTATGGAAGACATGAACAAAAAAAAAAAAAAGAAAATTATCTGCAGTCGCTAACGCTAACACATTTTTACACAGAAAATCACAAAAAGAAAAATTCACCCACAGACTTTTACTTCTCACGAACAAATTCTGTAAAGTGGTAGAATACAAAGTCAATACACACAACTCAATTGCATTTATACTAATAGTAAACTAAGAAAAAATTAGGAAAGCAATTTTATTTAGAATGCTTTAAAAAACCAGATACAAAAAAAAAACCAAGAGACTCTATCACAAAAATCTCAGAAATCCAAAACTGAAATGAAATAAGACTTTTGAAAATGGAAATATTTCCTTCAGTGTTGGATTGGTAGGATCAAAGTCTTTAAAATGATTGTATACTCAAAAGTGATGTAAGAACGCAATGGGATTTCCATTAAAATACCAACAAAGCCACATATTAAAGAATTTTTGTAAAAATAAATATTAGGAACATTGCTATAGGCAAATGTGAAAAAAGAGAAATTATCACAGCCATAAAACATACTATGACATACTACTTTCAGCCTATGAAAGCATGTTACTTCTTGAAGAGAAAAAAATACTTAGTGAAATGAGATAGTGGGTTAGAAATATTGACATAGAAGTAAAATGGATTGTGTTAAAATAGATAAAAGTAATTGAGAAAGCCAAAGGAAAGCAAATAACACCACAGTTGAGCCCAAACACTATGATTGACTGCAGACTTAAAGAAACAAAAACTTGGCTTCTGGGTCAAAATAGTGGCAGGTGCTTGGGGCTTGACCTGGAGGGGCAGGGGCTGGTTCTGCCCTTCCTCCCAGACTGCTCTCAGTTCTGCCACGCTGCTGTGAGGATCTCTGTCTCCTGAAGTACCGGGTCCAGCTCTGGCTTCAGCTGCGGTCCCACCATGCGATTTCACCATTCCCCACACGCCCATCAAGGGACTGATACTTCTGAAATTGTAAGCCACAATAAAACTTTTCCTCCCCTAACTGGTGCATGTTGGGTATTGAGTCACAAGGAAAAAGTAACTAAGACACAGGCAAAGAAATCCTCTCTCCAGCCCGACCTCTCTCCAAAGCTTCCAGTCCTCACTTCCACTTGGCTACTGGACACATCCAAGCTAAGTCCATCGGGAGAGTGAAGTTTCTCTTCTTCTCCCCATGTTCCCACCATGCCGAAGGCTGAAAGACCCTTTGAAGATGCTTGGCTCCTCTTTCAGGCACCCAACCCGGCCCACTCCTGCTGGGGTTTGTGTGTGAAACACTGAACATCAAGGATGGGGACTAGGATCACTGATACATAAATAGCTGCTGCTGGGCGGCCAGAGAACAGTCATCCCCACCACACCCAAGACTTGCCCAGCCAGGTGCAAATCTCTGACTCAGTGGGTCCCCAGAAAAGATGGATTCAAAATTTCCTTATTACAGGTAATGAAAGGTGGTGGCAACTTTTTTTATAGCTTATGTTTTTCTTGAAGAGAATAATTCCCTGAGCAGGAGAGTTTTAGCCATACATTTTATTTCCAGGCCTATACTTGTGTGGCAGAGGCCTACACAGGAGGGATTTCTTGAGAAAAATGATCTCCGTTGTGCGTACGTATGTGTGTGTGTGTGTGTGTGCGCGCGCGCGCGTGCGCGTGCGTGTGTGTGTGTGTGTATCCCTTCCTGAGTCAAAATTTTCAGTGAATAATTATGAGGTCAGTACAAAGTGCCAAAGGAGGGCTGAGCACAGGATACTTCCTGCCTTAAGAACCTAAAGGCATGTGTAAATGCAGGCTAGTCTGCTGATGGTCACAAAATCCACAGGAACTAAGTGCTGTAGTCTCCAGAAAATGTCTCTGTCCTGGATTTATGTGCTCTTTTTAAAATAATGTGATAATTAATGAGATACTGAGGGTCGTGAGTGTCTTTCTTATTTGTTTGTTTGATTATATATCTATTTATTGAGGCAGGGCATCTTGTAGTCCAGGCTGGTCTTGAACTCACTACACAGCCCAGATTGACCTCAAACTCACAGCAATTCTCCTGCTTCAACCTCCTGACTGCTGGGATGACAGGCATGCACCACCACACCCAGGGTATGTGGTGCTGGGGATTCGAACTCAGGGCACTGTGTTTCGTAGGCAAGCACTTTAACCGCTGAACTGTTCCTCCGGCCCCAGGCTGACTGCATAAGATTGCTTAGATTACCCTAAACGAGAGATCAGATCTTGGAGAGAGAGCCCATGAGGGGAATCAGCAAAGAAGACCCAGGGCAAAGGGCCATGGAAAGAACATTTCCTGAAAGTTACAATCTGGACATGGGGGCGTATGCCTGTAATCTCCACACTCTGGGAGGTTGAGGCAGGAGGGTTGAAATTTGGAGCCCAGCCTGGATAACTTAGGAACTTAGCATGACCTTGACTTAAAAGAAAAAGTAAAACAGGAACTAGAACAACTCATAGCCAAATCCTGGAAACAATCTACCTACCCATCCATAGAGGAATGGGTAAAGAGGATGTGGTACCTATACACAGTGGAATACCATGCAACCATAGGAAAGATACGAAGCATTTGAATGAAAATGAGGCCCATTTTAGACAAGAATGCTCAGTAAAATGGGCAAACACAAAACACGACTATAAACAGGTGTCCCTCTTATGAAATTCACAACATTAATGGTATAAAAAGGCCCCAACGTGAGTGACAGGGTAAAAAGAGGGGTAACAGTCAGCTAGGAAAGGGGTGAGTCTCTGAAAAAGGGGAAGACAAAGATAATCATTGATTCCCCAAATACCACATCTCTGATGCATTTCAGAATTTGGGATATGTAAATTCAAAAAAGAAATAAAATGGCAGGGTGTTAGTCACCTAGAAAACAATATAAACAAACAAACAAACAAATAAAAATTGAGCAGAAAGGCCAAGAAGGGGAAGGGAAAGAAATGTTAATGTGATACATATGTGAACAAAATACTCAATGTCACGCGTGTGTGTTTCATATGTATAATAATAAAAAGGAGAAAGAAAAACAGGGGCTAGAGATGAAGTTCTGCGCAAAGCCCTGGGTTCAATCCTAAATATCACAAAGAAGGAAAGAAAAAAAGAAAGGGAGAGAGAAAAAAAAGAAAAAAAACTAACAAAAAAGTAAGAAAAATTTTCTCAGAGCCAAGGCCAAATTGTAAATCTATGGAAATACCCCAAGGAGTTTAATAAAGAACAAGATCATTAAAATAATACTACTACAAGGAAGTGGAGGATTGGAGGAATGGCTCAGCAATGAAAGCACTTGCCTAGCAATCACTAAGTCAAGTGCTAAGTACCCAAGTCCAATTTCCCAGCACCATATAAACTGAGCATGGTGGCGCACGCCTGTAATCCCAGCACTGGGGAGGCTGAGACAAGAGGATTATCGTGAGTCCAAGGCCAGTCTGAGCTCCACAGTGAATTCAGGACTAGCCTGGGCTACAGAGTGAGACCCTGTCTCAAAAAAAAAAAGAAAAGAAAAGAAAAGAAAGTGGGGACTTGCAGGCAAGAGAGTGGCTGAGTAATAGAATGCCTCAATGTCTCCTCATGGACTCAAAAAGTTGAGATTATAGTTTAAAACTACCTGTTCAACTTAGCTAGGAAGGGAAAGATAGCCCCAACTTTTGAAAGCAGGCCAAGAGAAGGTTGGAAACCCCAAAACACATCAGAAGTGGGGGAAAACAGCAGCCCAGGAAGCTGCCCCAGACCAATTGTGTATAGCCATGTGCTTCTAGCATCCACAGATCGATGTAAGCCCAGAGCCTGGAACCTCAGATCAAGGCAAGTGCAGGAGAAGTGGGAAATGAGCAGCAGGTAGCTCCAGCCTCCAGAAATGAGCCTGTGAGTAATGACAAATGAAAATGCACCGTGAGCTTCCTCTAGAAAAGGGCCCCTGCAGCCTAGATCAGCTTTGGGGAAGCAGAGCTTGGCCGCCATAATAGGCAGTGACATAGGCAGGGGTCATTTAAAAAAAAAAAAAAAAAGAACCCAAGACTGAACTGTTTACGGTAAAAGACGCCTCAGTTGGGCCACATAGGGAGTTTTGGTGATGTTCTTAAACAGTGCCCAGGAAGAAAGTGGCACAAGAAATAGTTTTGAAGAGGAAAGAAAGGCTGCTGACCTCCTGAATAGCTCAGATGGTAGTAGGATCACCTTAGTGCAGAAGGCCTCATCCTCAGGGGAGGGAAGCTAGGACAGTCGGGAGAACTTTGCTGAAAGGGCTGGGCATGAGCAAGACACCTCGGAGGCCATCAGACTGTTAGATCACCCCTCACTGCCTACTCCCAGCACAGAACTCAGAGGCCTTTTAGCTCCCCACACATGCCCTTATACACATTCAAAGAAACTCTCAGCTAGGCCTTTGAAGTGAAGTCCCTCAACAACAGATACATGGAAAGACAAGGAAACAGATCACACAAAGAAACACCTGAGACCCAGAAACTAATGTCATGGGCCCTGAAATAGTGGAACTCATAGGGAAGGAAGTCAAAATGCAAATAGACAAGTTGATTTCTGTGAACAGCCAGTTCAAACAAGATATTCTTAAGGAAATGCAAGCAGTGGACAACAGGCTTAAAGAAGAACTTACTAAAAATCACTGGTCCTAATGGATACAAAGCTCACTGAGCATGTAGAAGACACAAAAAAAAATTAGCTGAAGTAAATAAGGAAATGCAAGATATGAAGAAACATTTTGATATAGAAGTGAAAAATCTGAAAAGAAATCTAGCTGAAGTTCAGAATATAAAATTTTGATTTAAAAGCAGGGGACGTTGGCTTGAACATTGTGAAGACAGAACTTCAGACCTTGAAGACAAGGCCAAAGAACTAAATGCCATAATTCGTCATGACTCAAAAATTAGAGAAAAACAATTATGGATTTGAACATAACTAATCTCAGAATAAAGGGTGTGGGATAAAGAATACAAGTTAACACAAAAGATGAAAAAAAGTTCACTGAAATCATGTAAGAAAATTCCTCAAATCTGGGAAAAGAAATTAATAATTAGGTACAAGAAGCTTATAGAACACCAAATAACCTTGACAAGAAAAGAAACTCACCATGACATATCATAACCAAAACCTCAGAAATTGAACACAAAGAGAAAATGTTAAAAGCAGAAAAAGAAAAACAGACATTGTTTTACCAAGACAAACTGATTCAAATTACTGCAAGTTTTTCAATGCAGACCTTAAAGGTCTGCTTTAAAAGAAAGCAAGTGTCAAGCCAGGTTGTATCCAGCAAAATTATTGCTGAAAATTGAAGAAGTAAATATTTTTCATGACCAAGAACCCCTTAAAAAATTTACAGTCACTAGCCCAGAACTGCAGAAAATACCGGAAGGAATCTTAGAGAGAAAGAGGGACACAGGAACACAGAGGAAAAGACGCATCTATAGAGAAAATGTAATAAAAAGAAAAAGCAAAGAACCAACAGTAAAAGAACAGGTCAACAACAGGATTAAGTAAAAATCTTGTAATAATTACTCTCAATGCTAATGGTCTTACTTTGCCAATCAAAAGACACAGACTGGCAGAGCTGATCAAAAAACAAAACCCAACCATTTGTTGTCTGCAGGAGAAACACCTCACCTACAAGGAAGTACACGGACTGAACGTAAAAGGCTAGAAACTAATACTCCACGCTACTGGAGCCAGGAAACAAGCAAGAGTTGCTATACTATTCTCAGACACTGCAGACTTCAAACCTATACAGACCAGAAGAGTAACAGATGATCACTATATACTGGTAAGAATAACAATCCAGCCAGAAGAGCTCACAATTTAAAACATAAGCACCAAATATTATATACAACAGTTCCATACACCCAGTTCCATACAACATGGGCCAAATACACCTAACACAATAATACTAGGAGACTTCAGTACCCCACACTCACAAATAGACAGATCCACTGAATTAAAAAATCAACAAAGAAACATTAGAACTAAATCACACCATGGAATGAATTAACAGAAATCTACAGACTATTCTATCTCACATCAACAGAATACATCTTTTTCTGAGCAGCACATGGGCATTTTTCCAAAACAGACCATATCTTTGGACATAAGACATGCTTACATAAATACAAAAGAATTGAAATCATTCCCCTGCATACTTTAAGATCATAGTGGAATAAAACTAGAAATCAATAGCAAAAGTAACTACAGAAACTATTCAAGTACACAGAGACTAAATAATGCATGATTGAACACAAAATGGATCACAGAAGAAACCAAGAAAGAAATCAAGCATTTCCTTAAGTCAAATGACAATGGAAGCACATCATACCAGAATCTGTGGGTCACAATGAAAGCAGTACTAAGAAGGAAATTTATAGCTCTTAGTGCACATATGATAAAAAAGAGCAATCTCAAATTAACAATCTAATGATACAGATCAAAGTCCCAGAGGATCAATGACATTAAAGCTTAAAAAATGCAAAAGATCAATGAATCAAAGAGTTGGTTCTTTGAAATGATAAATAAGACTGATAAACCTTTAGCCAGGAACTTCTGGTCAAGATGGCAGCCATGTAACAGAGCTGTACAATGTCTCCTTGTGGACCCATATAAAAAGTTGAGAATATAGCTTAAAATAAAAGCCTATTCAATGTAGCTAGAACAGGGAGGAGCACCACCAACAATTGAAATGAGGCAACGAGGAGGCCAGAAACCCTGAAAATAAACAGAAAACAGAGATAAACAGCAGCCCAGAAAGCAGACACAGGGCAGCTGAGAAAATCTGGGATCTGCCAGCATCCACAGACAGACACAAGCTGACTGAGGAAAGCATGGATCTGGAAAGTGGGAACTGACAACAGCTGATAGCCACAGCCTCCAAAAAATGAGCCTGGGGGAGGTGAATACTACAAATGCAGTGTGAGCTCCCCCTAGAAAAGGCCTCCTGGAGCCTAGACCAGAAGCAGTGCTCACAGCCATAACAGGAAATGATATAAGCACAAGCCATTACAAAAAAAAAAAAAAAAAAAAGACCTCAGGATTGAATTGATTAGAGTAAAGAAAGCTCAGAAGAGCACATCAGGTCTTTGGGGGTCACTCTTAAACAGTGCCTAGGAATAAACTGGCACAAAAGACAGTTGTGGAGAGGAGAGAAAGGTCGCTGACCCAGAATGGCTAAGGCAGCAGTGAGAGTACCTTTGACAGTAGAGAACTGCAAATTCGGAGGAGGGAAGCCAGGACAAGTGGGAGAGCTTTTCTAGGAGGGCTCAGTATGAACAAGACAAAAAACTGAAAATTGACATGCATTTGACCCAGCTGTATCTCTTCTGAGTATCTTCACAAAAGAGTAAAAGCCATCACACAATAGTGATACCTGCCTACCCATGTTTGTAGCAGCGTAATTTATAATAGCCAAATGTTGGAAGAAGCCAATATGCTTGAGTACAGAGGATTGGACAAGGAAGATGTGGTATATAAACACAATGGAGTATTACTCTGCCGTGAGGCATTACAAATTTGAGTTATTTGTAGGAAAGTGAGTGCACCTTGAGACCACTATGCTCAGCAAAATGAATCCAATCCAGAAAGTTAACTATCATATGTTTTTTCTAATTTGAAAGAACCAATCCAGAAAAACTGTAAGACATATTGAAGAAAGAAAATGGACATTGTGAAAAGGGAAAGGGAAAGGGTGGCTCAGAGCAAGGGGATAAGACGGTGGGTAGGAGTAAGGGATGAGACGTAATTTTTTTTTAATTGGTAAATATATTAGTTACTTTTCCATTGCTGTGACTCAATACCCGACACCCACACATTTAGGGGAGGAAAGGTTTATTTTCGCTCACAGTTTCAGAAGGTCACGGTCCATTCAGGGGCGGCCGGCAGCCATGGAAGTGCATGGCAGAGACAGAGGTGGAGGCAGTTCCTCACGACATCACACACAGGAAGCCAAGTTAAGGTGAGTTGAGACTCGTCCTGCAAGGAAGTCAGGAAGCAGCTTATATATCCTTCCAGGTCTCCTCCCAGTAATCAGCCCCTCCTGGATCCAAGTATGGAAGCTGTAGTTAAACCCCCACTACATGCCTGTAATCCACCCCTGCAGACTAGGCCCCAGTCTCCCAACAGCACATGGTTCCACAATTTATACCACTCAAATATGAGATTTTTGGGGAACATTCCAGATCTAAACCACAAAAGTAAAAATTCAAAAATCCTAGTTAAACTGAAAAAAAATGAAAGAAAGACAGAGAGAGAAAAAAATCAGTAGAAAAGTCTGAATGACTCCAACCCTCTGCTGGCCCCAGCTTAGTCCAAACTTCTTTTTGGTCCTGCTTTCCCACCATCGTTGGCAGAAAGTGTGTCCACCTGTTTTCAGCTCCCCAAGGAGGACATCGCTTACTAGAGAACAGGGATTGTCTGAGTCTGGGAGGGCAGAGCATTGGCCCTCGTGCTGCCTCAGTGGGTTCTTCCTCCATTTCCGTTGTAAATGATCAGAACACTCTAAGTAGTCCTCCTTCTTCAGGGAAGGAAGTAAGGATCCAGGGAGTTCAGGTATGTTCTGGGCCTGCCATCCTCCCAAGGTAAGTTTAAGGCAAGAGCTTCCCACTATGTTTTAGGGAAACCTGAAAATACATGAAGAGGAATTCAGGGTGCTGGTGGCTAATGGGATACAGGTTTTTAATTTCATACTGCTAAGAAGTTAAAATTCCTCATCTCTCAGAAGAGGAAATCAGAGCTTAATGACGCTGTGTCTGGTCCCCCAGCAGGAGAAGCAGGAGCTGATTTAGGCTTCCCAGGGGCCTGAGTAAAGGGATAACATGGGTGCCTTGCTCATAGGTATGCATTTTGTACCTGAGGAGCAATATGTGGAAAAAGCCTATAATGCAAGAACTGGTCAGACTTTGCTTACTGCAGCTCCACCCTGGAGAACTTGCAACTTAGTGAGACTTTTGTCTCAAAATAAATGACAAATTCAAAAAGGATTGGGATATAACTCATTGCAAAGGCCCTGGGTTCAATCTCCAGTACTGGAAAAAAAGAATATTGCAGTGAAAGCTGGTGGGGTGGTGCATGCCTTATAATCCCAGCCCTCAGGAGTCTGAGGCAAGAAGATCATGATCAAGGCCGGCCTGAACTTGTAGCAAGACCTTATTTCCCAAAACAAACAAGAGACTAATCTCCTGATATGAATAGACGTCCTCACGCCTCTCCTGCATCATGATCTCAAGGTGAGGGTTCCACCTCAGGCCTCATGCCCATATTCCTGGCACAAAAGAGAACCAAAGAGCAAAAGACCTGCTGTCACTCAATCTTTTCTTTTTTTTTTTTTTTTTTCCTTTTTAAATCAGGAAAGCAGTTGTTCACCTGAAAGCCCCACCAAACCAAACCGGCACTGGTGACTCATCAGCCCTATGGCCACATCTAGGTGCCAGGGCGTCTGAGGAAATGAGTATGTCTAAGTGGCACCTTGGCACCCTAACAAAACTGGCTTATCTCTGCCAAACGAGACTGGGATGGTGGAGTCAGAGGAAGCAGTCAGCCGTGCCTGGCAGGGCATACCGAGAGCTGTCAAACAAGACGACCGGAAGTTCCAAGAAAGGACTTCCAGAGGAGAGGTGGAGGTGGGGTGTGAGTGTTGGTATGAGGCTGCCAGCGGAGAGACTGAGTGACTCCACTTGCAGCAGGTCACCCAAGTAGAAATTAGAACTCAAACCACCCACAACTCCAAGCCTGGGTTCTTTCTACCACCTTCCACATTTGCAAGTAGTGCTCAGCAAAGCCTTGGGCAGCCCTGGAGGGGCCCTCAGGGGTTTGATAAACATCCAGATACTCAGAGTTCTCCTTCCAGTTTTTAATTTTATGTTTTTTCCACCATTTTTATTAATATATATGTAATACATAATGTTTACAATGAACTTGAGTATTTTGTGCACATATATATCACACTTTGTTTTATTTTTTTTGTTTTTGTGATACCAAGAACTGAACCCAGGATCTTCTCCCTGAGCTATATCTCCACCTTTTTTTTTTTTTAAGATAAGGTCTTGCTAAGTGGACAAGTTGCCTGAACTTACGATTCTCCTGCCTCAGCCTCCCAGAGGGCTGCAATTACAGGCATGAAGATAAACTAAATTAGCTCATATATCCCTAAATCTTCCAGGGTAGCAGGTGTGACCCGTGCACAAGGGGCTCCAAAAACAGCTCAATCCAATGTGCCACCAGCATCAGATGTCTTTCTCTAAAGTGGAATTAAAATGAAGGCAAGGATACATACACACTGAGACATTAAAAAAAATCAAAATTAAATTAAAATGAAATTGGCTGAAGTCAGACACCAACAGAGACCCTTAGCTGTGACCAGGCTGGGATGTTCCAGGCTGTGCCCCAGGTGATCCGTGCTCCTCTCGCTTGGGACAGTATGTCTGGGGAGGTGGCTTCTCAACAGAGGGGTGGTCTGAGCTGCATAACAGACCGTGTGTGTCCTCAGCTTACTTTAACTTAGTTGACTGGAAATGATTGCATGAAGGGAAAAACAGAAGGGAAAAGAGAGTGTTTGCATGCTGACTGGAAAGTCCATGAGTGGCCTACAGGATAGATGGTGGCAGGCACTCTCCAGGAAGCCTCTGGGCGTGTTTTAAACAGATTGCTGCTCCAGGTGAATGAAAGGATGTTTCCTGTGGCAAGAACAGCTTATAGACACACAAGCTCAGGCACACAGGGACACTTGTTTGACGCCTGCCCTTCCTCCCGGCAGGCAGCCCACACCCTAGGCCAGGGTACAAGACCTGGGAGCAGGGGACAGCTGGAGTTCAGCCCCAGTCTCCACTATTCCGTGAGTTCACAGGCAGGGCAGGAGGACCCCAACTCTCCCTGTGGCCTGAGTTATATGTTGGGGTGCACCCTACAGATAGCAAAGCATTTTCAGTGAGGGTAACATCAGCCTTGGAAGTAAGAGGAGAAGCATGGATAGGCTTCTCTCTCTGACTTTTATTGTGATGTGTGGACACAACACACACACACACACACACACACACACACACACACACACACACACACACAAACACTGAGTCATGAGCCCATTGAGTAAAATTTAAGCCACAGAATGCCTCAGTAGGGATAGTGACATCTAAAAATAGGCCAGTGGGCAGGTTAAGAGGGCTGCTCCTACTCATAGGTCCAAGAATTATCTTCAATTACATCCTGGAAACCCAACAAAAATAAATAAGTAAATACAAAGTTAAGTAATCAGTGAAGTTCAAGAAAGTTCATGTTTCTCCTAAGAATAAATGGAGAGCATTTTGTAGTGTCACAGGAGCCAGTGGGGTTGTAGGGAGTAAGGGATACAGAGTCCCCCAGAAATGGAGAATTTACTGGAAAACAGAACTATAGAAAAGGCCGCTGGCTATAACTCATGTCAGTCTGCAGCCGACCACTCCCCAGAATTACCTAGTGTGTAAATATTAAGTAGTTAAAAGACAATAGGGTGAACAATCTTGAGGGAAGAATACACCTACAGCTACTTAGGGTGGGCTTCAGAAGCAACTTAAGGGTGGAGAACCTAGCAACCAGCCCTACCAATCACTCTGCTTAGCACAGGGTAGTCCCTTCCCCAGCTCAGTATAAAAACCTGTAGACAGCGAGTCACCAGGGCAAGCCATATTTCCTGGTCCCTCTTCTGACTAGCAGAAGCTTTATCCTTCTTCGGTAATTTCCCCAATAAAGTGTCCTCTTTACAAACTGCCTCCCGTCTTCAAGCCCAGGGAGATATGAAATTGGGACCTGGCACCACACTCACTAACAGTTGGCCCCCTAAAGAGCTCCATGTGTAATTCTGGAGCTGAGAGCCTTCTGGGTGAAAGCAGGCAGCCATTCTGCAGACATCCTGTATCCAATCTCCTATTCCTTAATCTAACCGAATTTCAATTTTATTGAGTTTAGAAAATTCTCTTCTTTTCTTTTTCCCACTTCTAGAGATTGAACCAGGCTTTCACAATAAGCTACATTCCTACCAATTTTTAAATTTTTATTTATTTTGAGACAGGGTCTCATTAGGTTGCTAAATTGCTGGGGCTGGGCTTGAACTTGCAGTTCTCCTCCTAGACTGGATTACAGGCTTGCACCACCAGGCCTAGCTGTAGAGATCTTTAAAAAATAACAATAATAGTAATCCTCTTAATCTCACATGCAAGTAGAAGTAGTCTTATGACACAGTGCAAGTCAGCAAGAAGTCACCCCAAGTCACTTAAGGAGAACTTCTAGGACTGATTCACCTGGCACAGGATGCTAATTTAGATATAGAAGAGGGCAGTAGAAATGGCCATGAAAAAAAGCAAAGATAGCCCGTAACAGCCTGGCTATGCAAAATACCCCAGTCTCTCCACAGGTTTTCTAGAATGCACTTAGCTGATCAGTAGTCCCATCATGAGGCTATTTTCAGGGAACTTCACTTGTCAGTTTTTCCCTGTGTTGACCAATATTGTGGTTTGGCTCTGGAATGTCCCCCAAAAGTCTCATTTATTTGAATGTTATGGATTGTCTATGGAACCATGTGCTCTTGGTAGATTGGAACCTAGTCTGGAGGGGTGGATTATAGTTAAGTTAGGATTAATGGCTTGTAGTGGCCACACCTTCTACACCTGGATCCAGGAGGGGCTGGTCACTGGGAGGAGACCTGGAAGGACATATAAGCTGCTTCTGCCTTCCTTGGGGGACGAGTCTCAGCTTGCCCTGACTCGGCTTCCTGTGTGTGATGTCGTTAGAAGCTGCCTCCACCTCTGTCTCTGCCATGTGCTTCCACTGCTGCCGGCCACCCCTGAATGGACTGTGACCTTCTGAAACTATGCGCTAAAATAAACCTTTGCTTTCCTGAATTTGTGGATGTCGGATATTGAATCACAGCAATGGAAAGGTAACTGAGACAGCCAAGCATTACACTGCGTGTATGCAGGGCCCAAATTTTTGTCCTTCATCACTAGGGAGGCTCATCCCTAGGGTCTGATGAAGGTCAGGCTGACCGACAGGCAGGAAGATGGTCTTCAGGAGAGAGAATGGAACAGCTGGCAAAGCCACTAAGGAGTAAGTTTCTGAATTACACAAGATCTATTTGCCATCATAATCCATGTCTTAATTTATTATTATTAATTTGTCATCCTCTGTAGCGGATATACCATTTACATGCAATTCATAGTAGGTCTATGCTACCTAAAACTGAAATAGTTAAGAACACAGCCTGGCCAAAGGCTGTGAAGGTAGCAGTTGAGAGAAACAGACATGGCACCCAGGCAAAAAAATTCTCTCAAGATCATCATAGTTACTAACTAGACTGATTATATTCCCCCCCCATATTTACAATGATTTGTATTCAATGAGACATCTAATATATGAATGTATGACATATATATGTTAATAAAAATGATGGGAAAAAGGAAAGGAAAGGAAGGAAGGAAGGAAGAAGGAAGGAAAGAGAGATGGTTTCCAAAAAGAAGTTTTGAACCAACATATGTGCCACACAATAATAACTGTATCAGTCTGGCTAAAGATTAGCAGCCACTTAAGATACCTGAGCTTGAGATTAGCCTCTTTATTCACCCATTCTTTTGTTTGTTTGTTTATTTGTCTTTTCAGGGGTGCACAGGCTAGGACCCAGGGCACCGTAAGTGCTAATCACTGAGCTATGCTCCTAGCTCAGGATCAGCCGATTTTATAGCAGCTATTTTATGAGTTCTCGCATTTTATTGAAAAGAAAAATTTCATGTTTGAAGAAATATAAGGGACTGGAGAAATAACCTAGTGGTTAGAGCACTTGCCTAGAAAGTACGAGGTCCTGAGTTCAGGTCTTGAGCACCACATAAGCCTGGAGTGTTAACACCTGGGAGGCTGAGACAGGAGGATTGCTGTGAGGTCAAGGCCCAGCCCAGATTGCCAGATAAGATGATTTTTCTCAAAAGAGAGAGAGAGAGAAACAAAAAATACTTCATACACACACACACACACACACACACACACACACACACACACACGAATGTCTGGTTTTATGAGACATTAAAAGAATCTGAACAAAGTCTGAGGGTCCTAGATTCCGGCTGTTTTCTGGGTAGCTTGAGCCTAGGATTCTGTGTTGTTTTGATTGAATACCACTTCAGAACCAAGAGCCACAAAGCCGGACCATCCCCCTCCAGGTGGCTCTCTACTTATCATGGCTGTCTCACTCTTTCCCTGCTCCCAGGGTGACTCACCACAAGGATGAGGACCACATGAGTAGAGGATTTAGCAATCTAAATGTAAGTGTCAGGTGAGGGTTTCTCTGGACACAGTTCCAACTCAGGATCTCATCCACCTGGGGCATGGATTCCCAAATAAATGTCACTAAATGAACAGGTTCTGCTCATGTGAAGTGAATTCTTATCCCATCTGGGCCTGTCATTTGTAAAGAAAGGACATAAATACGCCAAATACCACCCCCAGCACCACCACTCCCTGGAATGACCATGAACCATGCAATTTGGGATCCCAGTTTTCTTTTCTTTTTCTGTTTTCTCCTTGGACTCACAGCAATACTCCTGTCTCAGCCTTGCTAAACTGCCCAGGCTGGCCTCCAATCTGCAATATTCCTGCATCAGCCTCCCGGCAACTAGTATTACAAACACATGTCACTGCTGTTGACGTGGGATTCTATTCTGAAAAAAGATGACTCCTGTCCCCAGGACATAAATGCTCTTAGGAAACCTAGGAATTAGCCATTATCTCCATTTCCATGTCTCTGAAGTCACATAACCTTTCCTAGGTTCAGTGGCTTCTTTCATAAGAAGGGATAATAATCCCTTATCTATGGAAGACCACCAGAAAGACCAGAAGCCAGGTTAGGCATGCAATCTCTTTAAGTTCTTTACTGAGCTCTTTCACCTCAATCAGACAAATAAAAAGGAAATTTCTTATTTTAGGGAACCAAAGAACTTAAACAGAAGGACTCAAGGAAAGGCAAACAGGGAAGTCAAGAAGTGTCACTGGGCACATGAAGCCAAGGGGAATGTACAGTTGGTTAACGGGTAGTAGCTAAGGACTTGTAGAGCTCGCGGACTCCTTCCTATGTGCCAGAGGCTGGCCGGAACCTCTGCATGCAACATTCCAATTTAATACCTTCAAGAACCAAATGAGTAACAGTTCTCCTCTTCCTTCTCTTCAGGGAAACCTCTTCTCTCAGGAACTCTTACCTATTTCTTATTTCAAATACCTGGCAGTTACACATAATAACTGAAGTTTCATGCAATGTCTTGCCAAGGTGTTGGGGACAGTTCCCATGTAATGTGGAAGATCTGAGGTACCAGAAGACAAGGAGCTCCGTAACACAGTAAACAAATGTTCTTCCATATCACCTTTAAGCAGAGGCAAAACTAAAGAGAACTGTCAGAGTTAGGCCTGGTGACACAGGCCTATAATCCCAGCCATGGAGGCTGAAGTAGGAGGATCACAATAAGCCTGAACAATTCACTGACTTTATGAGACCCTGTCTCAAACTAGAAGAAGAGGGAAGAGAAGGAGGAGGAGGAGGAGGAAGAAGAAGAAAAAGAAGAAGAAGAAGAAGAAGAAGAAGAAGAAGAAGAAGAAGAAGAAGAAGGAGAAGGAGAAGGAGAAGGAGAAGGAGAAAGCCCTGAAGAAAATAGATATATAAGCCAGACATGTTGGCACATGCCTACAGTTCCAGCACTGGAGAGGCTGAGGCAGGAGGATTGCAATAAATCCCAGGCCAGCAGGCCTACACAGTAAGCTCAGGACAAATCTTGGCTATAGAGCAAGACCTTATCTCAAAAAAGAAAAAAAAATACGTATAGAATGATAAGTGAAGTTCCCTGAAAATAGCCTTACTAACAATGACCTCCTAGGGATCAGCTAACTGGATTCCCAAAGACTTATGGAGAGGTTGGGATGTTTGCACCGCCAGGTTATCAGGGGCTATCTTGACCCTTTTCAGGGCCACATTTCTTGTCCTCCGGCCCCTGGAACTGGCTTAGCATCCTGTGATAAATCCTTTGGTATGTGACATTCTGGTAATTTAAGATGTAAACAGAAACTCCTAGCTTCCCAACAACCCAAAAGCTAAGAAAATCCTTTGATAACATCTGAAATCTGTAGCAGACATTTTCCCACCTACCTGATGTTTCTACCAATGCCTTCAAATTGTGCTTGGATTTATGCTTCTTCTATTCTGTATCTATATGTACTGTATGTAACTGCTACTTGCTGAAAATGCTATTTGGGGAAACCTGAGTTCATATTCCCCAGCCTTGGTCATTCATATTTGGCTTCAGAATAAACCATCTCTTAAACTCTTTTAGACCAAAGTAACATTTTTGCATCAACAAGAAGGACCTTACTTTAAGATAATAAAAGCAATTTATGAAATCCTACTGCTAATATCATCCTACATGGGAAAAAATGAAGGGATTTCCCCTCAAATCAGGCTTCCACTTCCACCACTCCCATTCAATATAGTGCTCAAAATCTTAGCCAGAGCAAACAGAAAGAGAAAGGAATAAAGGGAATATGCACAGGAAAAGAGGAAGCTATTTTCATGACATGTTTTTTCCATTGGTGACCCCAAAAACTCCTCCAGAAGACTCTTAGAACTAATAAGCAAATTCAGCTAAGTTGCAGGGGATAAGATCAATCCATCCAGACCAATAGCATTCCTCTCCAGCAACAATGAAAACAGAGATCAGAAAAACAATCCCATTCACAGTATCCTCAAAGAAAATCAAATACGTAGGAATCAACATACCTCTATAATAAAAACTATAGTATTCTGAAAAAAGAAATTGAAGGGATGGAAATACATCCCCTGTTCTTGGATAGGCAGAACCAACATTGTCAAAATGGCCATACTATCAAAACTGATAATATACAGATTCGATGCAATCCCAATCAAAAGAACTAACAACATTTTCCAGAGAACTAAACAATATTCTAAAATGTATATGGAACCAGACAAGGCCCAGAATATTCAAAACAATCTTAAGTAACAAAACAAAAGCAGGAAGCATCACAATATGACACGCCAAGTAACATAACAAGGCAACAGAGATTCAGAAAACAAAACAAAAACCCACATGGTGTTGGCACAAAATAAACAGACAGGTAGACCAGTGGGATAGAATTGAGGGTGAAGAAACAATCCCAAGGACCTTCAGCCATCTGATCTTCAACAAAGAGACTGGAAACACATGCTGAAGAAAAAGGGAGCCTCTTTAAATGGTGCTGGAAAAACTTGCTAGCCACACGCGGAGGAAAGAAACTACACCCACATCCACATCCTTCACCATGTATAAAAACCATATCAAGATGGATCAGTGATTGAGATACTGAAATGCAAACACTGAAACTGTTGAAAGAGTAAGTGGGCAAAACCATTGAAAACATAGGCATAGGCAAGGACTTTCCCAAAAAAACACTTCATGGGACTGGAGGATTAGCTCAGCCATTAGAGTGCTTGTCTAGCAAGCACAGGGCCCAGGATTGGATTCCCCAGCACCGTATAAATTTGGTGTGGTGGCACACGCCTGTGATCCAGCACTCAGGAGTCTGAGGCAGAAGGATTGCTATGAGTTTGAGACTAGCCTGGGCTACATGGTGAGTCCGAAACTATCCTGGACTGCAGACTAAGACCCTCCTTCTCAAAAAACAGTACTTTAAAGCACATGAAATAACACCAAGAATCAAGAAAGGAGAATATTTTGAATTTTAAAATTTCTGCACAGTCAAGGAAACAATCAACAGAGTAAAGAGAGAACCAATGGCATGGGGGAAAAAAGAGGGCTGTTATCTAGAATATACAAAGAACTGGAAAAATTAGACTCCCCCCAAAAGAGAGCCCACCAAAAAATGGGCACCTGAAATGAACAGATCATTCTCAGAAGTCTGAATGGCCAATAAATACATGAAAAAATATTCAGCATCTTTAGCCATTAGACAAACGCAAATTAAAACAACACTGAGGTTCCATCTAACTCCACTAAGAATGGCTGGTATCAAGAACTCAAAAAACTACAAAGCAAGACCCTGTCTCAAGACAAACAAACAAAAAATCAAAAAACCACAAATGAACAAATATGGCAATGATGAGACAAAAGGAACCCTTTTCATGTTGGTGGAACTGTAAACTGGTATAACAATTATGGAAAGTAGTATGAAAATAACTGAAAATAAGGACCCGATTTGATCAAGCTATGCCTCTTCTGGCTATCTTCCCCCGAAAAGCTAAATTCCTCTTACAATAGTGACACACATGAGTGCTTATTTATAGCAGCACAACCTGTAACAGCTAAATTTTGGAAGCAGCCAATATGTCTGTCAACAAATGAATGAATAAAGAAGATGTATTATATTTACACAATGGAACAGTACTCTGTCATAAAGATAAATTTGAACCCTTTGTAAGAAAACAGATGTATCTTGGCCTCCTTGTGCTTAGCAGAACGAGTCACCACAGATGGTTAAAAATCATTCATTATTCTTTCTCTAATATAAAAAAATTAAAAAGTAAAAAGATGGAATGAAATAGGAAAATAAACTTTGTGGAAGGGAAAAGAAATGGGAGTCTGGGGAGGATAGAAGGAAAGTAAAAATTATCAGTACATGATACGAAGGGGCTCAGTGATTACAGCACTTACATAGGAAGCACTAGCCCCCTACCTCGATTCCCCCACACCACATCATAGCTGGGCATGGTGGCAAATGCCTATATATATCCCAGCACTCAAGAGACTGAGGCAGGAGGATTTCCATCGAGTTCTAGGCTAGCTTGGCTACAAACTGAGTTCAGGACCATCCTAGACTATAGATACGTAAATGCACTAAGTTCTCAAGCTAACTGTTGTTAGTATATGCCACCATATGCACTGGCTGGAGAAGCAGGGATAACTCAGAAGCCAATCTTTGCAACCAAGAGGGGGTCCAAGGCATGCAGAAACTCCTCTCTCTCAAGGAAGGAGAAGCTGAGTGCCAGCCTCAGCAAACATTTCTCTCACATTTCTTTGGGGCAAATATGAGTACAGTGAAATGAAGAAGCGTAGGTAATGAATTACAACAAGAGGCTTCTGAAATTAGCTACTGATAACTACCTATATCTTTAACAGACAGTATATGAGACAGAACAGATAAATAGCACCCAGGAGCAAGACATGATGTTTATCTTAAGCCTTACTCTTGTTAGTAAGCAGATGTGGAGAAGGGGGTGAAATGCAGAATGATTGGCTAAGAGCAATCATCATACCCTTTTGTGAGTGTTATTTGTAAACACCTAGCACTCTTTCTCCCAAGGCATTCCTGGGCCCTCACCTGAAGCCTTATCCTCAAAGTACTTTCTAAATTGTTCCTGCAACTTAAACTCTATCATTGCACAATTACATATCAAAAATATATGCTAGTAAAAGAATAAAAAGAAAGATGTCATCTTTGGTAAAGATATCCAGAAGATGTCAAGCTTCTCTGGTCACAGCTTTGTGTTTGGCCATGGTTCTCTTGCCAGTGGCCATCTGTGGCCATCTGTGACCTTGGGTCTTTCTTTACAGAACTCCAGCAAGCAGCCTATGAATAATGGCTCTAAGCAAGGACCTTTCCACCTCTTACCATCTTAAAGTACACAAGTCCAACAGAAAGTGAGGTGGATTTATTTCAAAAAGTCACCATTGTATTTTCTCCATCATTTCCTAACAAGGGTCACTATTTCATTTTCTATAATGACATGACAGTGACAGACAATAAAAAAAGAGGAATTTCCATGGGAGGCAAAAGTACGGACTATATTCCGTCTGCCATTACTGAAGGAGCAACATTTGAACCAAGTTTCCATTCTGTTTGCCAAAGTGTGCACACGCACAAACACGCACAAACATACTCATAATTAACAACTGGACTTACCACTGTAGCTACAACCAATCACATTTAGAATGATTTCAGGGAATCAATGAAGCAATAATGTACCAGGGTACACAAGTTCATTACTTATTTGTGTCTCTCTGCCGTGGGTATTCAGCACAGGAAATATGTGGCATCTGCAAATTTGACATTTCTGGTCTCTTCGACATCTGTGAAGCCCCTGAACACATGAGAACTCCAGATTCAGTAGGGCCCAAGTATGAATGGTGCTGTTGGGTGTGGTGTGATTGAAGAGTAGACCACCCAGCTCTCAAAAAGCAGCTGTTTCTTGGTGGGTGTTCCCAGAGCCAGAAACCTACAAGAAACAACATCTCTCTCTCTCTCTCTCTCTCTCTCTCTCTCTCTCTCTCTCTCACACACACACACACACACACACACACACAGACACACACACACACACACACCCCTTTGCTTCTTTGTGAAAATACCCAAAGAGAAAGTCACTGCTAACACTGCAGCAGAAGTAAGGGAAATATGAAGAGATCTAAGAAAGTGATGATTTTAAGGAATTATAAACTGGGGTAAAGCCTGTCATTTTGGTCTTGATGGTAGGTCAGTGTATGAGTTTGGGTTCCTTCAAAGGCAGAATTTACAGATTTATAACGAAACGGGTCTATTGGGAAGGCTTACAAATCTGAAGACAGAGATAGTCCAAGATGGCTGCTCAGTCGTGAAGTAGATCTCCCTTCTTGGGACTGCACGTCAGCTGGTGAGGTGAGAATCTGCTGCAGATCTTGGGCAAAGACTGAAGCCTGAATATCAGCGACTGAAATCAGAGACAGGCAGACAGGCACAAGTCAAGACTGGAGTGAATCTGTGCTGATGATCTGCGATGTGTAGCAGCAAGTCAGCGTTCATAGACAATCACGAAGGCGAGAGCCTTCCCAGAGGAAGAAGCTGTAACAATCTTCCCTCTTCCTTCCTTTTATACTGCTGGAGTTCCAGTTGGCCCTCCCACATCTGGGTGGGTGTTCTTCACTCATTGGCCAGCCCACAAATCACTCACACTCTAATCCAGAGCAGTTCTTGATCCCCAATTTAGGATGGTTGACAAATCCTAATCTTAATGGAGGTGGGGTTCCTAATTCCCTCAAATTGACATAATCCCTCCAACGGTCAGTCAGATCTATTAGCCCACTATAAATCCAGGTATTTAGAAAGAGATTTGAGCAATATCTTCAGGAAATGTTTCCAGCCAGCTCAAACATTTCTTACAGATAAAAAACTTAAGTGAAAGTAGGAACAGCAGTTAACTTGTGGTAAGAAAATGCAAACAGGAAACAGTGCTTCTTGACATAAACATAACTGAGGAAGGTCCAGAAAGCCTGGAAAAGCCCCTAAAGCTTGGAAACTTTTGTTCTAATTCACTGACGATTTACAAAGATTTCTGGTGCTTTTTCTAAAAGTCAAGTAAGGGTCAACTCTTTTTTATGTAAACACAGCCAGAGGATGAGCACGTATCAAACTCCCTTCCATGCCAGGACCCATCATCCTAAATGGTTCAGAGGTTGGAAGACTCCGAATCCCCAGGAACAAGATCACTTTGTCAACAGAGTATGGTGGCATTTACCTATAATCCCACCTCCTCACGAGACTGAAGAGAGATGACTACAGGCCAACTTGTAAGACCCTGTCTCAAAGTAAAAAGTATTGGGGATATAGCACAACTTCCCTGTGAGGCCCTGGATTCAAATCCCAGTACAATAATAATTAATAATAATAATCCTCATTGGTGAGACAAGATGAGGGAACCAAGGAGCTAAATCAGTCAGCACACCAAGCACAGAGTGCCTCTCAGGTGGCACAGGCACCAGATCCGTCTTTCTAGACTTTGGACTCTGTGTAGATATTATGTACCTGCCGTCCTGTACACACTTCCACTCTTCTGACTTTTTTTTTGAGACAGGGTCTCACTCTGAAGCCCAGCCTGGTCCTGAACTTACTAAGGAGCCCAGGCTGGCCTTGAACTCGAGGCAATCCTCCTGTCTCAGCCTCATGAGCTGGGATTACAGGTGTGCACCACCACGCCCAGCTTATGTGGTGCTGGGAAATCAAACTCCAGTACTCAGCGCTTGACAGAGCGCTTGTTCAGCGAGTGCTTTAACTGCTGAGCCATTTCTCCAGCCCTGGATGTAGTATCTTAATCTTGTTTAATGATATCCACCTTTGTCATACTTACGTCTTATAACTACCAAAGTGATTTGGATAGACACTTGGTATCCATAAACAACAGTGGCTACCAAGTAATTGACTACAATATCCCAAACAATTTACCAGAATTACCTTTTATCTTCACAAAGCTGAGAAGCAGAGCTAACAGACAGGCCAGGAAAGGAGGCAGTTCACGGGTAGCTGGTACAGTCCCGAGCAGGAAGGAGGATTTGGCCTCTAGCAGTATGTATTGCACTAGGACCATTCCCCACCTAGTATTAATTAGAGCACCAGCAGCTTTGCCAAGCTGCACTTACAGGAGGAAGGGGGTAAGCACTTAACTACAACAAACACACACACACACACACACACACACACACACACACACACACACACACACACACACAGGCACCCTTTATTCAGCCAGATTCCCATATCCTTTCAGCCAATATTCTAGTGCCTACTGCACCCCAGACAACCACAGTTTCCCTCACGGAGCTTGTTTTCACTCCTGCTAATAATGTCCCCTTAGTCTCAAGCTCGCCCAATCCATCCAGGGAACCAACAACACCCAGAACAGATGAGGGTATCCAATTCCTCCTCTCAGTGGGTGGGCATTCCCAGAGACAGTGGCTTTCTTTTGTCTGTGAGCTGCAGAAGAAGGTCACACATCTGGGAGTAAGAGCTGGTAGTGGGGGGACGTTTGGGCATCTGGGAGGCATGAGAATGATGGGTCTTCAGACAGGGACCTGGAACTCAGACAGGGAGCATGGAGCAGGCAGGGCCAGAGCTCCAGTATCTCTGAGCTGCTCCAGTCAGAAGCACTGAGGCCCTCTGGGAGGCAGCAGCGTGCCAGCAGCAAAAGAGTCATGCCTGCAGTTGCTAATGATGAATGGGGAGTCCCGCGCATCAGATTCTCCAGCGGCACACTGCCTTCACTTTCACTTCTTTTAGGCACAGGCCTTTGGATAAGTCCTGCTTACCCGCTTCAGGACTGTGCGGTGCAGGTGTGCTTAACTCTATAAAAGGACTGAGAAACCTCAGCCGTGGCAGGGCTGGTGATCTCCCCACCGAGCGGCTCCTTCCCACCGCCAGCCCGAAGGGCGTGCCTCCCGCCTGATTACCTCTGAAGCCCCTGACTCCAGTCCTCTCGTGAGGGTGAGCCAAAGCAGTGTCAGAGCTTCAGGGCCCCGCTGCTCTGAACAAGCTCTATACTCTCTGACATTCTGAGGTCTTGACAGATGAGGGGCACCAGCTGGCAAGAAAGCAGCTCCCTGTGATAGTCCCAGGGCAGGGAACATGGTCCACAAACTGCTTCGCCCTCCAAGACCTCAGGTTTAAAGTTCACTGCCACCTACAGCAGCAGAGGTACCCCCATCCCGATGCTGTGACACCGGCCCCAGGGCCCAGAGCACCTGTCCAGTCTCTTTCTGAATGAATCTCCTTTTTCATTACTGATGGGCCAAAACGCTTCCCCAAGAAACCCTCATGAACAAAAACACTGGTTCTTTGACCCGTGAAAATAGCCCGCATTCTGCAGCCTCTGTTCTCTCTCCAACATGCACACACCTCCTTTCCTGGCAGACGCGGGGATCCTTCCCTGTCTGTGGGTTCCAGAGTGCGACCACCAGGGTCGGGGTCTGCCCTCCTCCGCCGTCACAGTGGCCCTCCACGTGAGCTCTAGTAAGAAAGGCTACGACTAAGAACCCAAAAATCCCCAATCGCTGGTGAGGCTGCAGGGGGAAAAGAACCCTTTGACATTGTTGTGAGACTGTAACCTGGTCCAACCACTGCCCAACCACTGTGGAAATCAACATGGTAATTCCTCAAAAAAACAAAAACAGAAATTCCATTGGATTAACTATACTTTTCCTGGGCATCTTTTTGGAAAAATTAAAGACATCATATTAGAGTGATACATTCATCATCCCATGTTGATAGCCACACAGCCCATAGTAGCCCAGTCAAGAGGGTAGTCAGTATGCCCATCAACAGATGAATGAATAAAATACAAGATTCATATATATATATATATATATATATATATATATATGTATGTATGTATTTGTAGAAGGGTTTATCTTGACATTTTTATGCTTAACAAAATAGACACAGAAGGTTAAATATCATATGGTTTCTGTAACATGAAAAACCCAAAATTTAAATAAATAAAACTGTGGGGGTATTCGGGATCCCTGGCCGCCATTGGCCACCAGCAATCAGGAACCAGTGAAGTCTCAAGGGGCAGGGTCTCCGGGGGCTGTGAGTTCCACAAAGTCACATCTGGGGAGACTGAATCAGTGTTAATAACACCTTTATTGGGGGTGAGGGGGCAGGCTTATAAGCAGTTGGAGGGAGGAGGATCAGCCAGGGTAATAGGGCAAGAGTCGTTCACTGATTGGAGGAACCCTGGGGGTCTGAAAGTCGCCTAATTTGCATGGCGGGTCTTTCAAAAACTGATCCGTGATTTCTGGTAAGGGTCTTGGGTCAGGGGAAAATTAGGAATTTGAATAGAGTGAAACCTGAGCTGTGGGGTCATCCTGGGCCTGGGACCAGAGGGAGGGGCTCCACTCCTGCCCGGGTCTGAACCGCTTTCTACCATTACCAGGCCTAGTCAGGGTCCCAAATAAAAGAGCAAAACAGAAGAGGACACAGGGAAATAGATTTTGTAGAAAGGAGAAGGGAAAATGGTAAAAGGGGTGACAGACAGGAAGGCGGAAGGGGAGAAGGAGTGAAGATGATAAAGGCACGATGCGTGTGTATCAGTTACCCCGTTGAATGTAAATATTATGTATCAAAGTACATCTAGTAAGAATAATAATTTGGGTAGAAAAGCAAAAGAGAATGAAAAACACCCTGAAAGGAACTGAAATCACTGTCCTCTGCGAGAGGCAGAAGGGAGGAGGATCCAGGGGCAGAAGAGACATGAAACTCACTAGATTTGAGGAATTTTTCCATTCACATCCTAAAACAAAATGATATATGTAGAAGTCTGGCTGCTAATAAAACAAAAGCTGTTGTGAGACAAGAGAGGGCGGCAAATGAAATTCAGAGAAAATCTGTCTCTCATGACCAGAAGCTTTTGAAAAAGAGTTTTAGAAATATAGGTGCACAAACACTCTTAGAAATGAATAAAAAGATTTGAATCTGAACCGTGCTACGGTTTGGATCTGGAAGGCCCAGACGGTGTGATCTCCAGAGCAGCCACGTTCAGAGGCGGGGCTTGCGGAAGTGCCGGGATCATGAAGGCACTGATCTCCCAGGAACTCACAGCATTAGTGAGAGATGACAGACACTAGAGGTAGGGCCTAATCTGAAGGAAGTGGGCTGTGGAGGTATTGGCCATGGGGACTGTATCTTATCTCCACGCCCTTCCTCCCTGGCCCTCTGCCTCTGCCTCCCCAGCCCCTCCTGCTGCTCAGCCCCTCTGGCTTGCTCTCTCTCCGCACCAACACCACCCTCTTCTGGGATGCCGTGAGGTAAGCAGCTTTTCATTTTCATGCCTTTTTGACTCATTTCAGGCTAAAAGTAATGAAGCCAACTGACGGTGAAGTGAAATCTCAGAAATTGTGAGCCAGAATAAACCATTCCTCCTTGAAGTTATTACTCTCAGGTATTTTGTTGTAGCAACAGAAAGCTAACTAACATAAATCATGCCAGGCCATTTTCCAGCTGACTGACCCATGCAAGGTCTTTAACCCTATTGAGTCTCAGGTGCTCACCTACTCATGCAGCCGGTTATATTTATCGTATGTGTGTCTGGCATGCACCTGAATGAATCCTAGGAGACAATGGCAGATAAGAACCAGGCACAGGCTTTTTTTTCTTACAGAATTCACAATTTATTCATTTGCAAAAAGGCACATTAGTGTTGAGTGAACTGGACATACACATTCTAAAGAAGAACCTTAGGTCCTCACTTCTTACCATGGATAAAAATTGATTCAAAATGTATCAATGACCTAAACATAAGACCTAAAATTAAATAAGCCAGGCATGGTAGCACATGCCTAATCCCAGCACTGAGGAGGCTGAAGCAGGAGGATTGCCTTGAGCTCTAGGTCAGCCTGGGCTATATAATAAGTTCTCGACCCAGCCTAGAATACAGAGCAAGATCCTATCTAAAAAAAAAGAAAAAGGAGAGACAAAATTAAAATGACTAGAATAAAAAAAAACTATCCTGAAGAAACTGGGATCCTTAGACACTGCTGTTGGGAATGTCTCCTCAGTCATCCCTTTGGAAAACAGTCTGGCAGTTCCTCAAAAGTTAAACTGAGCACCCCACATGACCTCTACCTTCCTCTCCTCCATCCAAGAGAAATAGAAATATGCGTCTCCACAAAATCTTCTATGTGAGTGGTTCATATCAGCATTAATAACATCTAAAATGTAGAAATGATGCTTAAGTGTTCATCAAGTGGTGACTGTCAAGTAAGATGTGGGACACCCACACAATTAAATAGAGTCAGCAAGAACGTGGGGGATGGGACTGGAGGAACAGCACAGTGGTCAAAGTGCTTGCCTTGCAAGCCCAAGGCCCTGAGTTTGATTCCTCAGCACCACATAAAGCCAGGCGTGGCGGTGCACACCTGTAATCCCAGCACTTGAGAGGCTGAGGCAGAAGGATTGTCTCGAGTCCAAGGCCAGCCTGGGCTCCACAGTGAGTTCAGGACCAACCTGGGCTACAGAGAAAGACCCTGTCTCAAAAAAAAAAAAAAAAAGAAAGAAAGAAAGAAAAGAAAAGAAAAAAGAATGAGGGAAACAAAGAACTAATACATACTATATAACACAGGCGAACTTTAAAAACATCATACTTAGTGAAAATGCCAGCTGGGTGAGGTGGTGGACCTCTGACCAAAGTCTACCTCAAATCTCAGAGGAGACTTCACACTTGGACTTTCTAGCAGTTCTGGAACTATTAATACTTTGGCAACTCTTAGGGAAGGACAAAATGCATTTGTGTAAGGAGGAGGACCTGAGTGTTCTTGGGGGCCAGGGGTGGAATCCTATAATTTGGATCTGAAATGCCCCCCCAAAAGCTTCATGCATTTGAATTTTGTTGTGTATCTATGGAACCAGATGCTGTTAAGAGGTGGGGCCTGGCCGGAAGGGGCAGAACACTGAAGCTAGACCTGGAAGGGACGGAACACTGAGACTTGACCCGGAAGGGGTTGACTCCTGGGGCAGAACCTAGAAGGATGTATCCTAGCTCTGCTCACTTAGCCTTCTGTCTGCCATGACACGAGTAGTCTTCGTCTAGCTGGGCCCTGGCCATGTGCTTCTGTCATTGCCAGCTGCTCATGAACAGGCTGAGACCTTCTGAAACTGTAAGCTTAAGTGAACTTCTCTTCCCTTAAGTCATACATGTTGGATATGCTGTCCCAGCAACAAAAAAACCAAAGATATATACTATAACAGGATGACCTGTGAGCTGGGCACGGCAGTGTACACGTGGAATCCTAGCTACTTTGGAGGCTGAGACAGAAGGATTCTGAAGTTGAAGCCAACCCCGGCAAAACAGTAAAATTTCATCTCAAAAGTTAAAAAAATTAAAAAGAGAAGCACAGAGTTTGTGATAACATCTCAAGAAAACTACTATTTTTTAAAAATGGCATAACTTGCACAGATATTTGTACACTCCTGTTCACAACAACATTACTCACAACTGCCAAAAGTGGGAGTAATCTGTGTCTAATAATGGATGGATAAACAGAAGGTCTCTCTCTCACTAAAATATTATTCAGCCTTAAAAAGGGAAAAATATCTCTGACAATCTATGATGTGGATGAAATTTGAAGGTATTATTTTAATTAAATAAAATCTAGCCACAGAAGAAAAAGCATTACATGATTCCCCCTATGTAAGGTACCCAGCGCCATTTAGTTCATGAGAAACAGAAGTCAAATGGTGGTTTCCAGGAGCTGAGAATGAAATAAGGTATTTCCTGAAATGGTATTTCCTGAGTTACCGAGTTCTGGTTGGGGAAGGGGAGAAAAGCTCTGGCAGTAAGTGTGGTGACGGTTGCACAACAGTGTGGGTTCCCTTAAGGCAACTGAACTGTACAACTCGAAGTGGTTAGAATAGTAAATTTTGTGTGTGCTTTATCTTACCTTGTAGGGACGCTTGGAGGATTATAGGAGATGAACACTGATAGAAAGAACAGCCAACGTGAGAAATAACATTTATGAATAATTTCACTTTACATTTTAAGTCATTCATCTATTCTTTATGGTTTTCTCCAATTGGTATATTTTTGGGGGGGGTTGGGTGCTGGGATTGAATCTCAACCCAGTCTTTTTTTTTTTTTTTTTTTTTTTTTTTGAGACAGGATCTCGCTCTGTAGCCCAGGCTGGTCCCGAATTCACTATGGAGCCCAGGCTGGCCTCAAGATCACAGCAATCCTCATATCTCAGACTCCTGAGTGCTGGGATTACAGGCATGCTCCACCATGCCCAGTTTATGTGGCTCTGGGGAATGAAACTGAGTGACTTGCACTTGCTAGGTAAGCCCTTCATCTGGTGTGCTATTCCTCCAGGCCCCTTATTTTTTATTTTGAGACCAGGTCTTGCTAAGTCTCTAAATTTCTCAGTCTGTACTCAAATTTGCAAGTCTCCTGCCTCAGTTTCCCAGAACACTGGGATTACAGGTCTTTGTAACAATGCCTAGCTTCAACTGCTGTCCTTCTGTAAGTCAAAAAATGGAGACACAGAGGTTGTTTATATTCCTGTGTCACTGTTTTGGTAAAGATTTAGTGTCCATAGAGAAGTGCACAAGGCTTAGGATGGGCGTTCTATTCCTGGCCTATGTTGAGCCCTCTGTTTATAAGTTTGTGAGTATTTTTCCTGATTTCCTTAGCTTTGCTTACCTTTCCTCTCACCCACCCTCTATTTAGTTCCGTCTGTTAGTCACAGTATCTTCAACCTCCAGGCTGGTGACTGGATCCTCCCCTTCTCCCCTGAGCAAGCTCCAGGCCCAAATCAAGGGCTCCTTGCTCACCCTTCCACCAGGTCCCAGGAACTCCTCTCTGCGTTTTTACCTGATTTTCTAAACTGAACGATTCCTTGAAATCTGATTATTCAGTTCCTCTCTTTGCAACTTGAGACTTCCTCCAGGAGGTCAGATGGTGACGGCTCAGAGCCCGGCCAGCCGGAAGTCTGTTTCCTGGGCTGAAGAACACTGGCCAAAATCCAGACCACTGACGTCACCTGGTCCAGATGGCGGAAACCATTGCCCAACAATATGGAATTGATGCCAACAACACATTGCTCTGTGGCTCTCTCCCCAAAACTCATTTTCCTAGACAAGAGGCAGCTAATAGTAGTGGAAAGCATCCTGGCCTTCAGCCCATACAACACGTACAACATGAAGCTGATCACAGCATCGGCTGACAAATAATATGAGGTTAAACCCTAGACTCGAGTCAGAAGATGAAAGTCTGAGTGGAAGTTCTGCCACTAACCTCCGACCTTTGACAAATCACTCCACTTCCATAAGTAGATTTTTTTAAAGCTATGAATAACAATCCTAACTCACAGAAGATATTACTCCAAGACCAAGTGAGGTCATCCATGTGAAAGATCTCATAAACCTGAAGCACAAGTGTCCTAGTTACTTTTTCATTACTGTGATTCAATACCCAACACCCACAAATTTAGGGGAGGAAAGGTTTATTTTCGCTCACAGTTTTAGAAGGTCACGGTCCATTCAGGGGCGGCCAGCAGCAATGGAAGTACATGGCAGAGGCAGAGGTGGAGGCAGCTTCTCACGACATCACACACAGGAAGCCGAGTCAAGGCAAGTTGGGACTCTTCCTCCCAGGAAGGCAGGAAGCAGCTTATATGTCCTTCCAGGTCTCCTCCCAGTGATCAGCCCCTCCTGGATCCAGGTGTGGAAGGTGTGGTAAGCCTCCACTACATGTCTGTAATCCAATTTACATGCCTGTAATCCACCCCGCTAGACTAGGCCCCAATCTCCCAACAGCAAATGGTTCCACAGACAATCTATAACAAATACATCAGACTTTTGGGGGACATTCCAGATCCAAAGCACAATAAGAAGCAATGCAAATCCTGCTTCTGTGAGAGCCTTCCTGAGAGAAGCCTAATCTGGGAGATGGATGGGGAGTGTTACATGCTGACCCAGGAGGAAGCCCATGCTGTGTGATAGTGGGTCTGCTGATGGCCAGCTCTGCAGCCACGCGCAGCTATCCCACAGTCAAAATGCACTGCACCGTGGTGCAGTACACACCCATGATCCCAGCTATTGAGGAGGCTGAGACAGGAAAACTCAAGGCCAGCTTGAACAATTTAAAGAGACTCTGTCTCAAAAACAAAACTGAAAAATGTCTGGGGGCCAGTAATGGTGGTAGATGCTTAAAATCCCCATCTTCTAGGAGGCTGAGGCAGAATTTGAGCACAGCCTAGGCAATTCAGAGACTTAGCAAGGCCCTGTCTCAAAATTTTAAAAAAAATTTAAAAAGGTCTAGAGATATAGGTCAATGTGAAAGACCTTAGCTTCAATCCCCATTACTGAGGCAAGGGCAGAGGGGAAAGAGAGTCAGGCCTAGTAGGACGGGCCTATAATTCTAGTACTCTGAGAGTCTAATTTAGGAGGATCACAACAAATTCAAGCCCCACATGGGCAATTTAGTGATTTATCAAGACCCGGCCTTGAAATAAAAAATGGTCTGGTGCAAAGATCCCATGCTCCATCTCCAGTTATCACTAAGCCTACCTCTGTCTTGGGCCTTAATTGGGATACACAGGAAGTCCCAGGTATCTTAGAACTACTTCAGAATGTTAAGGAATCTTTTTTTTTTCCTGCATTGGAGTTATGGCATGTATGTAAATTTTTTAAGTTAGTCTGCCAGCTGGGGAGAGAGGAGACAGCTGTATATTGAAAGGATAATCGTCTTTTCAATAAAATGGACATGGGAATATTTCGTATCTGCATGGAGAAGAACAAACTGACATTTATTTTTTACCAGTTATAAAAACCAACTCAAAACATATTAAAGACTTGAATATAAGTCATGAACCGTAGAAGAAATCATAGGGGGAATTTTTCAGGACATTGGAATGGGCAAGGATTTTTTTGTTTTGTTTTGTTTTTGACAAGATCCCAAAGCACAGGCCACAAGGCAAAAACAGACAAATAGGGTTGCATCAAACTAACAATTTCTGCACGGCAAAGGAAGCAACCCAATGAATGAAAAGACCCTCTACAGAAAGAAAGAAAATATTTGCAACCAATACATCTGAAAAGGGGTTAATATTCATAATATACAAGGAACTCAATAGCAAAAAACAAAACCTAATTTAATTTTCTTTTCTTTTCTTTTTTTTTTTTTTTTGAGACAAGGTTTCACTCTGTAGTACAGACTGGGCCTGAACTCACTGTGTAGTTAGGTTGGCCTAGCACTCATAGTAATCCACCTGCTTCAGCTTCCCAAGTGCTCGGATTACAGGTGTGCACCACCACACCAGCTAGTATGCAGTGCTGGGGAAATGAACTCAGTGCCTTGCACTTGCTAAGCAAACGCTCTCACCACTGTGCTATTCCTCCAACCCCAAAACCTAATTTTAAAAGGGCAATATAGTCAAATGAGCATTTCTCAAAAGAAAACATACAGTCAGGTACATGGAAAATGTGTTCCATCAGGGGCTGGGAGCACAGTTCGGCAGTTAAAAGCACTTACAGCCCTGGGTTCCATTCCCCAATACCACATAAAGATTAGCAGGACATGTTGGCACATTCTTACTATCCCAGCACTGGGAGGTTGAGGCAGGAGAATTGTCCTGAGCTCAGGCCAGCCTGGACTATCCAGTGAGCTCAGGACCATCCTGGACTACAGAGCAAAACCCTGTCTCTAAATAAATAAATAAATAAATACCCACACCTCACTAAGAATCAAAGAAAAAAGAAAAACCTAAAGATAAGATGCTTCAATTTATAAAAGCTAAATTTTAGAAGACGAAAATATGTCCAACAACAGATGAATGGATAAAGAAGAGGTGGTATATTTACACAAACAAACACTATTCTTCCATAAAGAAAGACAAACTCAAGTCAGAGAGGTAAATGGATGCACCTTGAGATCATTATGCTTAATGAAATGAATCAGACACAGAAGGTCAAATCTCGCATGGTTTCCCTAAGATGAGAAAAACAAATCATAAACAAGTAAAGAGAGATGGAAGAAAATAAGAAGATGGACTTTCTGGACAGGGAAAGGGGAGGTGTGGGGGTATTGAGGGGGTGAAAAAGGGGAAAGAGATGTGATATGTAAATTTTTTTAAAAAAGTTATAAAAGAAAGTAATCGAGGCTGCTCGTCCGTGTGAACTGCCCGCTGACGCTGGAGGAGCCCTTGGGCTGCAGTAAGACGTCTTTCGTCTTTAAATGGATCTAAAGTGGCTTCCGCAGTGTGCTCCGGTTCCTAGGAAATCTGGAAAACCTGTGTTCTTAGGTTTGGACAAGGCAGGCACAACCACTCTTCTTCACAGGCTCAAAGATGACAAACTGGGCCAGCTTGCTCCAGCACTACATCCAACATCAGAAGAGTTGACAATTGCCAGAATGACTTTTACAACTTTTGACCTTGGCGGACATGAGCAAGCTCACCGGGTTTGGAGAAGCGATCTCCCAGCAATTAACTGGATCATCTTCCTGGTGGCCTGCACAGATGGTTCTCACCTCATGGAATCAAAAGTTGAACTTAATGCTGCAATGACTGATGAAATTATGTCCGATGTGCCAATACTTATCTTTAGAAGCAAAATTGACAGAAGAGATACAGTCAGTGAAGAAAAACTCTGTGAGATGTTTGGGCTTTCTAGACACACCATGACAAAGGGGAATGTGACCCCAAAGGAGCTGAATGCCTACACCACAGAAGTGTTCACGTCCAGCGTGCTCAAAAGTCAAGGCCAAGGGCGTCTACTGGCTTTCCCAGTACACTGATGTTTGGACAGTGAAATTAGAAAGTTTTACTCCTGATTCTATTCACAGCTTCCTCATCAACTTTTCTAGCAAAACAAGGAAAGCTTTCCAATTATGTCTTAGCACTGAGAAGCCAAGAGTCTGTCAACTCTTATGGCCCAGTGGCGATGTGTTCTCTTCTTCACACTGTTGGGAGGTAATGCTGTCCTTGTGCTAGTGCAGGTCAGTGTCCCGGGACTCGGAAGCTGGCAGGATTTGCCAGGCAAAGCTGTGTGTCATCATGGGACCCCTGAGAAAGAAAAACACGTCTCACCACTGTGGTTGATTTCAAAAGTGATCCTATTTTTTAAAGAAAGCACTGTTAATGTAATTGGTATTCCTCCTAACTATATGAGTTCACAATTTACTTGGTCCAGAGTTTTCTATTCTTTTTTTTTTAACTAGTGAATAGCATTTAGATACTTCATGATATTATGAGCAGATATACATTTGAGGTCAGAGCTTTATGGGGTGAACTCACTCCTGCTGTGTTAGCAGTTGGTGACTTTTCTGAGCTCCCATCTCTGCAAGTGCCTTCTCGGGGGTGACGTCACCTTGTGCATGAACACCTGCAGCTGTGCAGGTGTCCACTCCTCATCATGGAGTGGGTAGCAGAGATTGTTCACTGTGGAGGAGTTAATTATACACAGGGTTATTATTCCTTTTTTTTTACTTATAAGGTTGGTTTTTTCACTGTTGTGAAATTTCACCTCTGTAGCACCTTTTTCATTTTCATTTAATAAAAGAAAAAGTGACTTCTGTCTCATGAAAGAGTTGAGACCATCTCTTGGGAAGTCAGTCCCACACTGAAGGTATGTCACAGTAGCTCTAATAAATTCCGGGGAAAATGTTCTAGATAGGCATACACAGGGCAGTGCAACCACCTTAAAGATTCTGTGGGTTGAAGACTCAAACATCTTTTTAAGGCACTTAGGATAATCTAGGAAAGACATTTCCAATGGGGTTTAAAATTTCTTCCTGCAGAATTTTTCTCTTTCTTGGGCTGTTCATAGCTGTCTTTTTCTTACACCTTTTGCTCATCAGTTATCCTCTTTTTTTTTGGTGTTTAAAGGTCAACATCTGTAACTTTTCTTAATTTTTTTTTAATTTTTGGCATAAAGTTGCCTTTTTCCATTCTCAAAATAAGCAGGTCAAAACAAAACATTAGCCCAGAAGCCTTCTGGAGAGCTCTTCCATCGGAGGCAGCACTGCTGACGTCCACAGACAACCCTTCCAAAAGCAGCAGCCCAACCCCACAAAAACCTTGAGCGTGACCTCTGTAGCATTCCAGTTCCACGGTGCCATGTGTGAATTGGACTTTCATGACAGTAACCTACATCTTCCCTTCAAAGTAAAGATGAAGCAGTGGGAGATGTTTGTAAAGTGGGAGGTAGCTTCATTGATTTTGCATTTAATAAAAGATTAGAGGTAGTGTGACCGTTGGAGAGATGATGTCAACTTGAGGCAATCAGGAACCACACCTGGATTAGGGGTTGGGAACCACACCTAGACTGGGCATTGAGAACCAGCCTCGATTAGAGTGTGACTGACTTGTGGGCCGGCCAATGAGGAGGGTCGAGCACCCACCGATGTGGGAGGTCCAGCTGGAACTCCAATGGTATAAAAGGAAGAGAGAGGGAAGATTGTTACAGCTTCTTCCTCTGGGAAAGCTCTCGCCTTCACAATTGTCTACAGACGCCAACTTGCTACACACCGCATGTCTTCATCATAGATTCATTCAAGTCTTGACTTGCACTTGTCTGCCTGTCGCTGCTCTTCAGTCACCAATCAGTCTCTGGTCTTTGCGACTGTTCTTCAAACAACCGAGATCCGCAGCAGACTCTCACCGGCTGTCCTGCAGTCCCGGATGGGAGATCTACTTCGAGGCTGAGCAGCCATCAGACACTCCAGCTTTCGCACGTGCAGGACACCATCTTGGACTGTCTCTATCCTTGGATTTGTAAGCCTTCCAAATAGATCCTTTTTGTTATAAAATCTGTAATTCTGCCTTTTGAAAGAACCCAAACTAATACAAGTGGTAAAGATAAGAGATCACATAGCCTTAGTCCACTCGCTAAGAACTCGCTCAGTTATTAGTTCAACCTGTGACTCGTGAATTTTATGTCTCAATTTTATGCTCTGTAACTAAATTTGTAATAATGATCTTACTCATTTCTTTCTGCTCCTCTTTGGGAAAGAACTCTTAAAAAATTCTGAAATAGGTGATATATATATATATATATATATATATATATATATATATATGAAGAGGAACAAAGGGTCGGTAAGAAGGGAGGATATATCTACAAAGTCTACAAAGCAAGATTTGGGGTGGAATGTTCCTTATCTTGATTGTAAGGGTGATTACATAAACCTTCATGTGTTAAATTCCTAGAACTGTACACTAAAAAGGCTCATTTTTGCTACTTATTAACTTTTTAATAAAAATTTTAAATATATTTAAAAAGAAGCTTCCAACTCTTCAAACAGCACAGACAAGTTCCTGAAAGGAGACTCAGAGGAACCAGCTGCCCTAGAAAAAGCCCACCCAATGCCCCACCTGTCCCCACGCAGGGCCTAGGGACTTTCCTAAGTCCCCTTCACTTTGCTCGCCCCCTCCTTGTGCTTCTGCTGACTTAGAGGGACTCACACACACCTCTGCAGACTGTGTCAAGGAAACAGTCTGCTTTGACCCCATTCCTACATCCCACTGCCAGGAATGCAAAGTACCAAGTGGTGCTCCCTGACAGAAGGAAGGAACTTTCTAGCAACAGGCCAGATCCATCCACCCGCAATTCACAACCTAGTCTGTGTTCAGCCTCCTGCCCAGCTGCCCCTAGGACATGAGGACATGCTACATTTGGAAGATGTCCTGTCTGTTCCCCATCACACCCAGGTCTGGGTCACAAACCTACCCATCCTGAAATTTAGCAATCTGATGATTTTTGTTGTTACTGTTATTTTAATTTTTGAGGTACATTTTTACTATATAAATTTGTTTAATAGTCTTAAAAACAAAACAAGAAAACATTGGTCAAAAAAATTGTACAAGGGCAACTCCCTAGAAGCCACCATAACTGTTCCTAATGCTTTCTTGGGCTGGAAATATGTATGCATGTGGGCAAAGGTGCCCTCAACCAGGTGACCAAGATGACTGCTCCTCAGCCCTTAGTTCACAAATAATGTCTCATTTTGCACATACCTACTCTGGCTCACTGGTTGGAAATGCAATGCCTGAAAGATTCCAGGCTCCCTCCTGAAGATCACGCAAGACAACCAGGCCTAGGCAATGTAAGGAAACGAGCGTCCACTCTCTGGCTGTACAGCCAGCACTATCTGCTCTGTCCAGGCCTGAGAAGATCCTTTGAACTCAGGCCACTCAGTTGCCCTGGCTATTTCTAATCACCCAAGCAAGGGATCAGTGACGCCAGATGAGAAACAAACAAAATAAAAAGTAAAAGGGACTACCGAAAATAAGTTGATATTAGAGAAGAGGAAGAAGAAAGGAGGTGATAGAGAAAGGAGACATCCAGGCCGGCCCGGTGGCACAGTCTATAACCCCAGCACTCTGGGCAGCTGAGGCAGGGCGACTGCAAGTTCAAGCCCCAGCCACGCAACTTAGTGACGTAGTGAGTTGCTACTTCAAAATCAAAAATAGGGGAGGGGCAGAGGGGGAAAAAATCAAAAATAAAAGAGGGCTGGGTTGTAACTCAGTGTGTAGGCCCCAAACTCGGTCCCTAATACCATAGTACCCCACACACACACACACACACACACATCAAAACAGTCATGCTCAAGCTGTGAAAGTGGTTCTGTGGTAGAGTACATACCTAATATTGGTGAGGGCTTGGTCTAACGCACACACAAACAAAACCTTCAAAGAAAAGAGACCAGTCTAGAGGCTGGGGATGTAGCTCAGTGACTACAGCCCTTGGCTAGGAAACATGAGGACCTAGGTTCAATCCCCCAGCACCACATAGCAGCTGGGTGTGGTGGCACCTGCCTGTAATCCCAGCACTTAGGAGGTTAAGGCAGGAGGACTGCCATGAATCTGAGGCCAGCCTGGGCTACATAGTGACATCAGGACCAGCATGGACTATAGAGCAAGATCCTGTCTCAAAAAAAAAAAAAAATACACAGACACCAGTTTATGAAATATTCTTAGGCTGGTTTTGGTTTCATGTGGTTGTGACTTTTTATCATATTGGGGCTTGAGGACCACTGTAATATTTTTAGTGCTTTTTTGTAATCTTAATCTGGCCTTCCTGCAGTCAAGGGACCCTTGTCCTTGCTCTAAAAGCACCCAGTCCAAAGCACTCCAGTCCCATGTTCACAGATCTGGCAACCAGTCCCCTCTGCAGGCTGCTTTAGGACAGACCTGAGTCTGCATGTCCTCAACACAATACACCCTATCTCTGTTCTGAGCCCCCAGAAGCACAGGAGTCCAACCAAAGAGTAGAGTGATGCCCCGTGCCCTGGCCTCACAAATCATCCAGACGCCCGATGCCCAGCCCCACAGTCCCAGCACCTGCCAAGACAAGACCTCCTTAGGGTCAGCTTCCTTCACAGCCCCACAGGCCTGAGTCTAACACACACAAAAACCATCCCCTACAGGGATCAGGACACCCACAACTTCAAAGACACAAAGTCCTGGCTACCCAGCAGAGAGAAAGGAAAGCAGCTTTATTCCTTGTTAATTCTCAGTAATTTGTTATTACTGAAGGTCTCGCATAGTCCGTTCATGGGCAGCGGGCAACAGTGGAAGCACACGGCAGAGACTGGAGATGGCCTCAACCCACGGCAGGCAGAAGCCAAGTGGGAGGGCCAAGAGTCTAGAGACTATACAGGAAGCTGGAACAATACTTCTTCTTCCTGCACTTCTTAATTACTTCAATCTCACAGCTGGACTGCCCATACCCAGAGTGGGCACCCCTCTCTCACTTGCTGGCCCACAGGTCTAACAAACACATGCAAGTTCTGCCCTGGGCAATCCCTAGTCTTAACAAGCTGACCCAATCTTTCCAGGTCAAACCCCAAGACCCCAAGCATCTGCCCCTTCTAGCCAGGCCCTACCACTCGATAACACGGAGTCCCACAGGGAAACGACCCCATCCAAATACTTGAGCTTTTAGGAGACACTCCAGATCCAAATTACAGCACAGTCCAGACCCCTCTCTTTATATGCCACCTACAAGTTGTTTTTCACTTGTGTTTCAGACCCACTGGCTATAAATCTGAGCTCTGGCAAGCTCCCCGTCACACTCAATTAATGTGCTGGAACACCTCACCACGGAGCAGGGAAACACTTAAAATTGTCCTTCCACTATTAAAAAAATTTACAAAGTATACAGAAGAGATGCATCAGGCCAAACTGTGGGAGAAGGGACAGGGGGTCGGGGTGGGGCTTGCCTCTCTCTCTCCATGCAGGCTCTCCCCACATGTTCCGTCTGCTAGGCTCCCCAAATGCGGTCCTTTGGGTACTAACGGAGACTTCACTGCCCAGGCTCCACAGAAGCATGGCCAACCAATGATAGGTGGTTGCACACAAAGGGTGTAATCAAGCACTAACAGAATCAGGGATGCATGTGGCTCCACGGTGGGCATGTCCCCAGCGTGTCGGGACCTAGGCTCTAGCCTCAGCGCTACGAAAACAAAGCCACACATCACACTAGGCCAGGGAAGCAGCAATGCCACCGTCAAGCTTTCTGCCAGCTTTTCCTGCAAGCGCAGAAGACAACCTCTTATCTACTACCAGAAAGCTGGCTCAGAGAATTTAAGATTAGAGTTTTTATGTCCTGTCCTGGGGGAAAATTCTGGCTTCTATAGCCTGCCTTGGGGAAAAAAGGGAGCAGGTGAAAGGGCCGAGGGAGGAGGGAGGCAAAGACTTTTCTCCTGCAGTCTGGTTTCTGAGGTTTGAGGAACCTTAGTGTTAAATCACATAGAGAAAAAGGCTGAGATGGGACAGAGGCAAGAACCACACATGTCCATGTCAAAGGTGCATACTTCAGATGTGAGGCCTGCTGAGACAGTTACTGAGTGGAGATCAGATAATAATTAGTTAAGATGTTTCCTATATGAAGAAACTCATTGAGTAGTGGAAGTAAAGGAAAGGATACAGGGACTGGAGAAATTACACAGCATTTAGAGCACTTGTCTACCAAGTACAAGGCCCTGAGTTCGATTCCCCAGCACCACATAAGCTGAGTATGATGGTGCACAACTGTAATTCCAGCACTCAGGAGGCTGAGGCAGAAGGCTTGCCATGTGTTCTAGGCCAGCCTGGGCTATACAATGAGTTCAGGACCAGCCTGGGCTACAGAGTAAGACCCTGTCTCAAAAAATAAAACAAAAAAACAAAAACAAAAACAAAAACACATAAGAGCCTTCTCAGATATTTCAAGCCATGTTAGGCAACACACATACACTGTCCAAGAAAGTATTTGGGGACAACTCAGATCCATGGAAATTTATAGAGCATCAATAAAAATTAACATGATCAACTCACTTAGTGCCTGTTATGGTCTGGAGCTGGAATGTCCCCAGAACCACATATATTTGGATGTTGTATATTATCAATTTCAGCGCTGTGAGGAGATGGGACCTGGTCAGGAGGGGCAGAGTACGGAGCTCCTGGTGCATTACTGGCCACACGGCCCGGAAAGACAGGCACTCTTGTTCTGGCTTCTTTTTGCTGCTGTTGTTTTGTTTTTTGTTGTATTTTGTTTTGTTTTTTGAGACAAGATCTTGCTCTGTAGCCCAGACTGGCCTTAGACTCACAGCAATCAACCTGCCTCAGCCTCCCAAGTACTGGGATTACAGGTGTGTGCCAACACGACCAGCTTATGTGGTGCTGGGGAATCAACCTCAGTGCCTTGCACTTGCAACATGAGCGCTTCAATCACTGTGCCATTCTTCCAGCCCCCTGGCTTCACCTTGAGGCCCCTGATTTCCTCTGCTCGGGATGCTGTGTGCAGCTGTTCTCTGCCAGACCTGCCATGGCTACCCACGAATGGACTGAGACCTTCTCAAACTGTCAGCTAACAAAAGCTTTTCCCCATAAGCTGTGGATGTCGGGCAGCAAGTCACAGCAACATGAAAGAAACTAAGACACGACAGCATTTACCACCTGGAGATACAGCAACCAGCCAGACACGGCCTGCCCTAGAGGGCACAGAAGGGCAGACAAGAAGTGCACGAAGCGGGGTGAGGAGTCTTAAAGGGGGAGTGCGGGGTGCCAGAGGAGTGAGGAGTCGGGGGACTTGGCACTGCACAGGGTGTTAGGAAGGTCCGCCCCAGAAACTGGCATTTCAACAGGCTTGGCAGAGGCAACCAGGGACTGAGGGTACTGCTCAAAGGTAGAGCGCTTGTCTATCTTGTATGAGGATCTGACTTTGATCCCCAGCCTCAGAAGGACGAGGAAGAGCAGGAGGGAGAGAGTGACAACCAAAATACAAAAATAGCAGGGGGCTGAAGGAATAGCACAGCAGTCAGAGCACTTGCCTCGCAAGTACAAGGCTCTGGGTTCGATTCCCAGCAGCACATAAGCCAGGCATGGTGGCACACACCTATAGTCTTAGCACTTGGGAAGCTGAAACAGGAGGATTGTTGTGGGTTTGAGACTAGTTGGGAATACAAAGTAAGTTCAGAACCAGCCTGGACTAAAAACAAAAAACTAAAGGTATCAGAGCAGAAGAGTTGGGCATGAAGGACAGAGGAAAGGAAGAAGCCAAGTCTATTAACAGACCAAGGGAGAAACACATCCACCAAGAAACGAATTCAGGTGGGGCATGATGGTAACACATCTGTAATTCCAGCTGCTCAGGAGGCTGGGGCAAGAGAATCACCCGGGTGAGGCCAACCTAGGCAATTTAGCAAGGCTGGAGGCTGGAGACGTAGCCCAGGGGTAGCGCACCTGTGGGTTCAATTCCCAATGCAAGGAGAGAGTTCAGGGGATAGAGGTGTGACTTGGCGGCGTAGAGTGCTTGGCTTGCGTGTGTAAGGCCCTGAGTTCAATCCCCTCAACTCCAAGAAAAAGTAAAGGAAAAAAAAAAAAGAAAAAAAACTGAAGGAAAGAAGAACCTGGCTCTGGGGTACTCACCTGTAATCCCAGCCACTTAGGCTCAGGGAGGAGGACTGCCAACTTTGCCAGGCAGAAAGTTAGACATTAACAGGCTACAGACAGGCAGCTGAGACTGTATTAAAAAGGGGGGGAGGGGTTGGAGGAATGACACAGCAGTTAAAGCATTGGCCTAACAAGCACAGGCCCTAAATTCATTTCCCTAGCACCACATAAAGCCAGGTATGATGGTGCATGCCTATAATCCTGGCACTCAGGAGGCTGAGAGAAGAGGATTTCCATGGGTCCAAGTCCAGCCTGGGCTACACAGTGAGTTCAGGACAAATCTGAGCTACAGAGCAAGAGCCTACCTCAAAAAAAAAAATTTTTTTTTAAAGTACTCGGTGGCAAGACCCTGAGTTCAGTTCCCCAGCATCACATAAACCAGGCATGGGGGTACATGCCTGTAATCCCAAAACTCAGGAGGCTGAGACAGGACAACTCAGGAGACTGAGGCAGAAAGATTCAAGGCCACCCTGGGCTACACAGTGATTAATGACCAGCCTGGTCCACACAGCAAGACCCTGTTTCAAAAATAAATAAATATGGGGGCTGGAGGAATGACACAGCTGTTAAAGTGCTTATAAAACAGTTCCAGAAGCTTCCTGCCTGCCAGGCTGTGGACATCTTTCTTGTGTCTACTCCTCTGCCATGTGCTTCTACCCACAAATGGATGAAGACCTTCTGAAACTATGAGCTAAAACCAACCTTTAAGTCGTGCATGTTGGGTATCCTGTTCCAGCCATGAAAACGTAACTAAGACAGTTGGTCCCTATTCATTTCCCACCTCTAAATCACCAGACTTCCAGCCTCCAGCACATTCAGCCCGGGGGAGCCCCGGCTACCTCCTGCTTATCTCCTGTTTCTAGTGTTCTTGTTCGATTCCCCAGGACCACATAAAAGCTGGGTGTGGCGGCGCACACCTGTAATTCCAGTACTCAGGAGGCTGAGGCAGGCGATTGTCCTGAGTCCAAGGCCAGCCTGGACTTCAAAGCAAGACCTTGTCTCCAAAAAAAAAAAAAAAAAAAAAGGGGATCTAGGTTCTATTCTGAGGTATGCCACCAATAAATTACCTAATGGCTTTAAGCTACTTCCCTTTATTACCTCTGTATCTTCACTTTTACTTGAAGAGATAGAGCTTGTTGATCTCAGTGTCTCTTCCTGATCTCTCTCCTTCAAAGGACTGAGGGCAATAATAACCAGGCTGGCATCCTGGTACCATGCAGGCACATGGTATTAACTGTACTTGTCCAACTGGTCTCTGGAGGACAGGCCTAAGGTTATTGCAGGAAGGCCTGTTGCTGCGATAAGTTGTATCTTTGGTACACAGGGCACTGTGGGGAGCACCAGGGCTACTGGAATAAACCAAACACCGGTCACAGACCTTAGTCAAGTGGTGACTTGTTTCTAGTTGTGGTCAGTCTACAGGGAAAAGTACTGAACACGATGAGTGTGTCACAGGAGACCCAACTTGGGGGGCAGGAAGGTTTCTCTGAGAATGACCTTTATGACAATGAAGAGTTGACTGACTCACAGAAGGGAGAGAGAGGGTGAATGAGGGTGAGCCTTAGAGTAGGAGGAGTAAGAAGCATGTGCTGAGGCCTGGAGCAGGGAAGAGCCTCTGAGAGGAGAATGCCACAGGGAATCATGGGAAAGGCCGGGCTAGCACCGTCTGGGTTGCAGAAATTATGGGTACTTTTTCTCTTCTTTTGCCTACATTTTGCATTTTACAGATTTCCCACAAACCTGCACTATTTCAAACATCAGAAGGGGGAAAACCATTGTCAACTTAAACAAAATAATAAACAATGGGAGAGAGAAAGGTGTCGTGGAGGACACTGGGGTGCCTTCCAGAAGCATGGGTGACACAAGCAGTGAGTAATTTCTACCGTCGGTAGGGCAGGACAAAGCAGCAAGGTGACTCACACACGAAGCAATTGGGGCTGGCCCACGGGGCCCAGGAAGCAGAGGCCAGGGATGCAAGGCAGGGTGACACAGGGAGCTGCTGTCCCTCCAGGGACAGTTCAGGGAAAAGTGTGCCTTTCCGCAGAGGGGCGGAACTGAGGCAAAAAGACCCGCTATGGAGTCCCTGCAGCAGCTGGGAGCGTGTGGCAGCACCTGTCTTTGATCCCAGCACTCAGGAAAGCTGATGAGGAGGCTCTCAAGTTTGAGCCCAGCCTGGGCAGCTCAATGACCTTGTCTAAAAATGAAAAAAAAAAAAAAAAAAAAAAAAAGCTAGAGGTTACGAAAACAAAAAAAGCACGAGAAGTCCCTGTGGGGCAGGTGTGCAAGACGGGGTTCCTCTCCAGGCATCACGGAGTTAGGCAGTCCCAGGCTTCAGGCTGTCACGGCAGACTGGCAAACTGTGGTTTCACAGAGCCTCCCTCACCCGCAACCTCCTTGACCTGATGGCTCAGGATGTTTCTAAAGACATGAAGCTAAAGCTTGGCTGGGCAGGGGAAGCAGTGGTTGCAAAGCCACCGGGTGAAGGCAGGATTTGGAAACAGGAGGCCTGGCGGAAGTTCTGAGATCTGTGTCACCCACTCGGGACCGTGATGAGCACCTCGCCACCCACGCCAGCTGTCCTTTGCCACGATTTCCTCGAGGCTACGAAGGCTTTGCAGGCCTAGAACACGACCTGGGGAAAGCGGGACCATGGGGACTTCCTAAGCCTCCTCCCCTTGCGGTTTCTGCCCTCTCCCATGCAGAGGGGCTCAGATCAGTCCCCCTGCAGGGTCCCGGCAGCCCCCTTCACCTCCCATGCTCCACCTGGTGTTGCGCCCTCACCACTCACTGCCAGGGCGGTGGTACGAGGGGCAACGTCTTCCTGGCCTTCTCTCCAACCTGGAAACTGAGTCCAGCAGGAAGATCTTGGCCCAGCTCCTGACGGCTCCAGCAAAGAGATACAAAATCATATGACACCTGGGCTAGAGGTGTAGCTCAGCCGTGAGAATATTTGCCCAGCAAGTACAAGGCCCTGGGTTCAATTCCCCAGCAGCACATAAGCCAGGTGTGGTGGCGCACGCCAGTATCTCAGCACTCCGGAGGCTGAGGCAGGAGGACTGCCATGAGTTTGAGGCCAGTCTGGGCTACACAGAGAATTCAGGATCAGCCTGGGCTACAGAGCAAGACTCTTGTCTCAAAAAAAGAGTCATGTGAAATCTTCATTTAAGTCAACTCATTAAGTGGCTCCAGGACCCTTCCACAGCCCTGCGTCTGGCCCTGTGCAGCTGTGGGTACTGGGGTAGGGCTATTAAAAAAAATAGCCCTAGCTCCTAAATCTGCTGTCTGGAGGCAGCACATTCTTAATAAATCCAACTTGGTAGTACAAATTTATAATCTTAGCATTCTGGGAGGCTGAGGTAGGAGGATCCCAAATTCAAGGCCAGCCTAGGCAACTTGGTGATTGAGGGTCTGTCTTGAAATCAAAACTAAAAAATGATCACAATCCCTAGTTTAAAAAAAAAAAATTTAAAGGTACCATCAGGCTCTCAGCTTAGAGACCGAGATTCAAGTCACCGCTAAACTCGAGCTAGCTGAGTTACCTGGAGTAATCCACTTATCCCACTAGGCTTTAGTTTCCTTAACCATGAAGCAGTATGTATGTGAACAAATAAATGACAGAATTAAAGTCCTTCCACAGACACCATTATCAGCCTCCCCACTGCAGTTTTGCTTTCCACAGTTTTAGTTATCCCTGATAATATTAGATGGAAAATCCCAGAAAACACGCTTCTTAAATTATGTGCTATTCTGAGTGGCATGATGAAATCTCGTGCTGTCCCACCCAGGATGTGAGTCATTTTTTTGTCCAATGTGTCTGTGCTGTATACACTACCCAACTAACATCATCACAACCCCGTGATCCAGGATCCCCTGAAGCAGATGATCCTCATGTCAGAGGTCAGCCCGTGCCTGATGCGACATCACAGTGGCTGTGTCACTCGGCGTGGCGCATTTCATCACAGCTGACATTGGCACAACAAGGATGAGTACCCTCAGAGCTTCTGAGAAAGAGAACACATCCACCTATCTACCTTCTATTATCGTACATTATACTTGTTCTATTGTTAATCTCTTACTGTGCATGATCTGTACACAGGGAAACCCAGTGTAGGTGGGGCTTGGTACGATGCACAGGAGACATCCACAGGAGGTCATGGGATGTACCCTTCTTTAATAAGGGAGGACTACTGTATTTTCCAAAGATGGGTCCTCCACCTAGGTAGTCTCCTTGCCATATGACTGGCACTTCAGGGTGGAAGTCATCTGCCCTCCCTTGCATCTTTTTGAGGCTGTGATTGTTCTGGCCAGTGGCATGAGACGTGAACATAACAAAAGTACAAGGGGAAGCTTGACCTAGAGGAATTGTATCAACTGGTTGAGACTGAGGGGCACCCAGGGCAGAACTTGAAGTGAAGGAGGGGCACCCACCCTGGGTGTCCTGGGCCCTGGTAGGTAAGCACAGGCCTGCAATCCCAGGATTCTGAGAGGCTGAAGTGGGAGGATCACAAGTCCAAGCCCATCCTGGGCAACTCAGTGGCTTAAAAAGACCCTGTCTCAAAATTAAAAATAAAAACGGACTGGGGATGTAGTTTACTGTGAAGGTCCTAGGCTTTATTCCCAGGACCACAAAAAAAAAAAAAAAAAGGTTGGGGCTCGGCTGGGGTGTAGCTCTGTGGCAAAGCACTCACCAAGCATGTGTGAGGCCCTGGGTTCACTCCCCAGCACCACAGGGTAAAGAGACATACCATTCGTGCCTGGTCTTTCAGCAAGCCAGCTACCTATGCCACAGAAACTCAAACTAGACGATGGGGCATAGAACTGAGGCTCTGCTGTGGTTTGGATCTGGAATATCCCCCAAAAGCCTCATGTATTTGGAGGTAGCAAGATAACTAGGTAACCATGTGCTGTTGGAGGTGAGGCCTGGCTGGAAGGGGTGAATATTTAGGAATTGTATCAACTGGATGAGACTGACAGGCACCCAAGGCAAACTTTCAGGTGTGTGGTGTTGACCTGTGGACCAGACGGGAAGGAGGGGTGCCCACTCTGGGTGTCCTGGCCCCACTGACAGCTTGAAGGGAGTAATGGAAGAAGAAGAAGCATTATCACTGCTTCTTGGCAAGCCTTGCCTGAGTCTCCAGACATGGACTTTCTCCTGCCTCACTGGGCTTCTGTCTGTAATGCCGTGAGCAGCTCTGCAGCTTCTGCCATGGGCTTCCACTGCAGCTAGCTGACTATGAAGGGACTGAGTGAGACCTTCTGAACCTGTGAGCTAAATAAATCTTTCCTAAGTTGTGGATCGTTTATAGCAGCACAATTTATAACAGCCAAATCTTGGAGGAAGTCAGTATGCCCAAATACAGATGACTGGATAAAGAAGATGTGGTATATACACACAATGGAATACTATGCCATTAAGAGTGACAAATTTGGGTCATTTGTAGGAAAGTGGATGCAGCTTGAGACTACTATGCTCAGCAAAATGAATCAGACCCAGAAAGTTAAAATAGCATATGGTTTCTCTAACATGAGAAGACCAAATCATATAAAAAATGTAAGAGATACAGAGAAAAGTAAGAAGATGGATTCTGTAGAGAGGGGAAGAGAAGTGGGGGTGAAAGAGTGGGAAGGGGAAAGGGAGGTGATACGTAAATTAAAAGATAAAAGTATTAAAATACAAAAAATAAATTGTGGATGTTGGGTACTTTGTTCTAGCAAAGAGCAAGCAACTAAACAGGCCCCAAGCCAAATTCTCCACCCACTTCCAGACTTGGAGTGAGGGAGCAGCTGGTGACCCCAGACACCCCGCTCTCAAGTCATCCAGCTGCAGCCCTACACACCACGATCCCCGCTGCTCTCTGTCCAAACCTCCATCCCCAGCTCCATGAACACAAGTAAGGTTGTCTCATGTTCTAAGTCTTGGGAGAATTGTTGGAGAGCATGAAGCAGTCAGAGCGTAAGGTAACTTCAGGTCAAGGCAGGATGAGTAACCCGTAAATTGCAGAGAAAGGGCCCAAAGGAGTTAAGAAGTGAGTTGGAATGAACCGGCACAGAGGAGGTAAAGCATTGCCAGCCTTCTCCTTGGTTTCCCACTGTGACTGCTGTGAAGCTGTTCCTTTAAAGCCACCAACAACCCTTGCTCAGACAAACAGGGAAGCAAACCCCTTCCCCCCACTCCTTCTTTACTCCATACTTCCGGCTCTTCAACTTTCTCCCTTGACGAATTTAAGGTCAATTTCCATATGAGCATGGTTTTCTTTTCTTTTTTCTCTTTCTTTTGTGATACTGGGGATTAAACCCATGGCCTTTGCACAGACTACATCTCTAGCCTACTTTTTAATTTTTATTTTTGGACAGTATCCCACTAGCTTCCTAAATGGCTTGGGCTGGGTGTGAACTGGCAATTCTCCTGCCTCAGCCTCCCACAACAATGGGATTACAAACCTAGGCTAAGCATTCTTTTTGTTGGCTCCTCTTCTGAGCGTCCCTCCACCTGTCCATGACCTTCTAAGAGCTCAGCCCTTTTTACCTCACTTATATGCTAATGTCCCCACTCCAATATCTACATATCTAACCATATTCTTCTGCCTGAACTCTCTTTTATCTCAAATTTCTCACTAATCATGTGCCAATTCTTTCTTTGCTACTTGTGTGTGCGCATGTGTGTGTGGTATTGAAGATTAAACCCAGGGCCTTCAAACTGAGCTATACCCCTAATCCCTTTTTTCTTTTCTCTCTCTCTCTCTCTCTCTCTCTCTCTCTCTCTCTCTCTCTCTCTCTGTCTCTTTCAAGAAAAGGTGTTGCTGAGTTGCTAAATTGTCCAAACTAGCCTTGAATTTGTGATCATCCTGCCTCAGCCTCCTACAGCTCTGGGATTATAGGCCTTCACTACTGGGCCTGGCTCTTAGCCACCTTGAATTCAACATACCCAAAATGGATTCACTGTTCATGTTTAGGCCAATGTGCCCTTCTCCAGCTGATGCATCCACCTGCCAGCTACTGGAAGCACTGCATGACCACCACACACAGCTGCCCCCTTTTCTGGAGCATTGCTCTGGGCCCAACAGTTGTTAAGCCATTCTCCTTGACCCACATTTTGGACAGACCTTAACCAATGACCAGCCAACAGGGCTATGAAAGGCCAGCTGCCCCACCTCCAGATGCAATGGCTTCCTTCACCATGCAGTTCACAGCCCTGCACTTCCCCGGGGGGCACTGAAGCTCAGTCCACACCCTAGCTTTGTGTCTCCCATTTCCCATCCTGTTTCCCGTAGTCTGTCTCCTGAAAGCCTCCTTCAACAAACATCTTGAACAAAATTCCCTGCCTTTGGCTCTGTTTCTAGGTGATCCAATCAAAGACCTCACCAAGCCTGGCTTACTCATTCTCCCTGCAGCTGGGAGCAGAGTCTCCAGGCCCCAGCCTAAATCTTCCCATGAGACCAGCCGTCACCCGCTACATAGACGCCTACCTCCCACCTGGATTGTGAAATCATTCTCCTCTCTGACTTCCCCTGCTAGTTCCTGCCCCAATAGGGGCAGCCCCTGACCGACTGAAATGTCTTAAATACTTCTAATCATGTAGCTCCCCCACTGAAAAGTTGAACGCCTCCGGTGTCTAACAAAATAAAGATTCCTTTGTCTGCTTTCCTGGACCCTCACTGAGATCCGGCCTCCACCCTGTTTATGTAACCTCATTTGTGAGTATTTCTGATTTTCTATTCCAGTCAGCTCCTTGATGGGCCAAGCTACGTTCTTTCCCGTCCCCCCACTCCTATGTGTTCCGAAATCGGTCCCGTCTGTGGGAGGGCCTTCACACTTGCCCATCTCTGCTGTCCCCATGATCCCCCACCCCTTCTCAGGTGCCAGCAGAGCACATGGCTGCCTGCAGTGACCAACATCTCCAAGCCTCCCTCACACATAGACCTGGTAAGGAACTTCACCTTATTTTTGTCAAGAATGAATCTTGATGGGGGCTGCAGGAATATATCAGTGATTAGAGTCCTTACCTAGCGAGCACAAGGCCTTGAGTTCAATTCCCCAGTACTACATAAACTAGGCATGGTACATGACTGTAATCCCAGCACATGGGAGGCTGAGGCAGGAGGATTGCTGTAAGTCTGAGGCCAGCTTGCACTCCATAGTGGGTTCAAAACCAGCCTGGACTTCAGAGGGAGACCCTATCTCAAAAAAAAAAAAAGAACCTTTATGGAATAAGCCACTGTACTAGTCTGTTCCTTTATCATGCCTGGTTAAACTTAGTCGTATCTGACAAACAGTCCTTCATCGTTCTGCTCACATCTTGTGAAGAGAAAAAATAAGGCAGGTAAAATATAAAATATTGGCCAGTAAACATTTAACAACTGCTCAGGTGAGAGAGGGAGACTAACGGGAAGCTGACAGAGTTATGTCCGCTGGTCACAGAAGGATCTGCTCTCCTGAGCTGCTCATGGCCAGCTCCAGCGCCCCACTGGATGAATGGGAAGGGCAGCAGTGGGCTGACACGGACTGGCTGCATGCCAGGTGCTGTAGTAGACATTTTCTATGCTCTTTCTTCTTTTTTTTTTTTTTTTTCCAGTACTGGGGATTAAACCAGGGCATTCACACTGAAGGGCTAAATCCCCAGCCCAGCCCTTTTTTAGTTCTATTTTTTTTTTTTTTTGAGTGGAAAATCCAATGTGTGGAAGTAACCATCTGAGCTAAAACCAACCTTTCTTTTCTTTTTTGAGGTCATCTCCCTAAATTGCCCCAGCTGGGCTCAAACTTGAAATTCTTTCACTTTCCATGATGGAATTACAAGCACGTGCCACCCAGCCAGGCCTTCTTTATCTATATGTTAATACTGAGGGGTGAGTAAAGACAGACTTTTGCAAATCACCCGTTCTTTTTGGAAAACATTCCAGTACAGGTGGATTTACATGAGATATCTGTGTTACCACCTTGGAACATACATTAACCCCCCTATTATGGATATATATATATATATATATATATATATATATATATATATATATAGACAGATATCTGTATTTGTAGATATAGATTTTTTTGCAGGTTGTGAAGAGATTATTTGTGTGTGATTTCTTCATTGGGAAAAACATAGAAGGAAATAGGAGAGTAAAGCTTCTGCTAGTTAGAAGGAGGATCGGGAAATGTGGGCTGCCCCTATAGTGGATATTTGGAAGAAATAGGAAACGAAACGGCAGGTAGGAAGAGAAACTGGGAATGTCATGGGTATTTCTGGGGCTGAGCCATTCTGCACCTACTCCTTTCCTCTTTAATAACTAAAATCCCCATTGGCAAGGAGGCAGCTGCAATTATGTAAGAAGAGCCCAGACAAGCCCGGCCGGAGGGCGAGGCTGCAGGTTCACACATTTCGCACTGTAGGAACTGCAGGCAAAGCTGGTGTTATACAACTCCAAGTGTTAGGTAAGATTCTGCAATACACCATGGGATGCTCATTACAGGATTATTAAATAAAGACAAGTCCGATTTTTTCACATCTGAAGTATCCAAGTTACTTTGCCTCTAGAATCACTGTAAAACACATAAGAGGCTTTTTTTTTAACATGTTGGGTGGAGAACTGGAGAAAAAACATAGATCATTAAAGACTCTTAATCGGCATATTATCTCTGAAATGATTTTTCAATTATCTCACTAAACACTACAAGCAATGGAGAGTCTGGCGAGTTGCTAGGAGGTAAGCCAAGAATTCCGCCCAGGCTGGTGTCACTGCCGGACATTCCTGCTAGCTCTAGCTTCAAGCAAAACTTTCCCCCTCCACTTCATTCCACAGTGAGCTCACCCCACCCCGCATTCCCAGCACGCTGACTGCCCGCCTCAGCATTCCACGCACTGACATCCACTGTGGTCCTCTGTGTATCTAGAAAAGCACTTGTGTTAAGCGGCAGTGCCCCCGATGGGACAGGCTGGCCAGAATGGGCACGGGTCCCTGGAGGGCTGCAATGGGCTGGCTACCTTTTGCAAAGTGAAACTTGCCACAGGCTGAGAGGGCAACTAGTTTACTGGTTCCTGTGTCCTGTCTGTCCACTTCTCTCAGAGGCATTTCGTGGGCTCCTCGCTGGGCAGGCCTCAGGGGAAGAGAGAAGGGAGGAGAACCCAGAAGTCCCCACAAGGCTATTCCTTACCTACCAGGCCAACTGGTCCCCTAATTGTCAGCATAATCACCTATCTGCCCAAAAGGGAGAGGGGAAAAAAAAAACTGAAATGCCTTAAAAAGAGTCCGACTGCCCCAGGGGACAGATTCCCTGCTCAGGACTCCAGCCCCATGGCTCTGTCAGAGAGGGCCTTCATTCTGCTATCTCCTGCTAAATCACACTTTACCCTGCAAGAAACTCTTGCAATAAAATTTGCTTTTGTGCATGATTTCTTCATGGCCTCTTGCCCCCTTTTTTTTTTTCTGCAAACAGTATCCGGGAAGGAAGATATTAGTTACCACCACTGATGCGGCATACCACATAAATGGTATTTATTGTGCTGTTAGGTATATACACATTGTATGCCTCATATATTTGTCTTTTAATTTCCCTTAACTAGATTATAATTTTTCTTTCTTTTTATATGAAAAAATCTCACTCTAGTTCAGGCTGGTCCTGAACTCATTGTATAGCCCAGGCTGCTCTCAAATGGTGAGCAATCCTCCTGCCTCAGCCTCCCAAGTGCTGGGATTACAGGCATATGCCACCACAACCAGTTTAGGAGGTGCTGGGGAATCAAATTCGGGGCCTTGCACTTTCTGGCCAAGCACTCTGACTACTGTGCTACCCCTCCAGGTCCTAGGTTATAAGTTTCCCAAGACCCATACTTTCCACATCTTTCTGCCTTCTGCTGCTCTCAGTTGGAATACATTTGACAGTCAGCCTCTTGATGGTTTGAGTGTGGGGACCAGCTTCCACCACTTACCAAGTATCTGACCTCTGGCCACTGACCTTTCCCACTCCATATCCTACCAGGCTGCTGGACAACTGATGGTATCACCGGTGCAGAGCACCCTGGGCTGGTTAGCTCCGTGTGGACAATGACGGAAGGAACTCTGTGGCTTTAGTTCCCCTTCAGCTTCCTGAATTCCTTTCCCCAGAAATTTGGTCACGGATGTAATCAGAAACAAGTTTCCCCTTCCCAATAAAAGATTTCCTAGACTCAAAAACAGGCAAGATGAAACATAATGTTGGTTTTTGGTTTTGATGGGTTGTTTTTGTTTTTGAGACAGAATCTCACTCTGCAGTCCAGGCTGATCCTGAACTCACTATGTAGCCCAAGCTGTGCTCAAACCCACAGCAATCCTCCTGCTTCAGCCGCCCAAAGTGCTGGGGTTAAAGGTATGCGCCAATATGCCTGGTTTAAGTGGTACTGGGGAAATGAACTCAAGTACTTAGTGCTTGCTAGGCAAGTGCTTTAACCACTGAGCTATTCCTCCAGCCACCACCACCCCCAGTTTCTTTTCTAAAACACTCATTAGGTTATGTTTCAGGGCTGGGCTTGCATCTCAGTAATTGGAGCACTTGTCTAGCAAGTGCAAGGCCCTGAGTTCGACTTCCTAGCATCACAGAAACTGGGCATAGTAGTGCATGCATATAATCTCAGCACTCAGGAAGTCAAAGCAGGATTGCTGTTAATGTGAAGCGAGCCTGGGCTACCCGGTGAGTTGAGGACCAGCCTGGACTACAGAGTGTGCAAAGGTGGCAATCGCTTTGTCTCTGGAGCCAAAATTCCTAGCCGCCAAACCCAGGTCTGCCACTGCCCTGCACCACAGAGCCTTGGTGCTACCTCCCTGCCTGACAGGAGGGGCACAAACGTGACTTCTCCCTCACACGCTACTGGGAAAATGGACTACAACATGGAAGTGAACCTGGGTGGCCTGGCCCTACTCACGCTCTGACAAATATGAACTTGGGTTCAATATCTAACTCCCTTTACTGCTGGGCTAGGTAAGCTTGAGAAGATGAGCTGCCTCACTGAACTTCATTTGTCTCATAAATGAAACAGAAATATAGCTGTTTGGTCTTGGTTTGGCACCAGGAGTTGGGCCCCGAGCCTTCAAATGAGCTACATTCCCAACCCATTCTTTTTTTTCCCATCATCAAGATTTTACTGGTTGTGTTAAGGGTCAGTACAAACACTTCACTTTATACACAATTTTTAACAAACATACCAAAAAATCTAAATACAGCCACATATGTTGTTTCTTTTTCAGTTATTCCAATGACTTTTAAGCTTCAAATTTAGAGGCAAACTTATTTATTTATTGTAAGACAAGGTCTCACTCTGTAGCCCCGGCTGGTCCTGAACTCACTATGGAGTCCAGGCTGGCCTTGGACTCACAGAGGTTCTCGTGTCTCAGCCTCTCCAGTGTTGGGATTACAGGTGTGCGCCACCACACTCGGCTCATAGGGTGCTGAGCAATCGAACTCTGGTACTTAGCACTTGACTTAGCATTTGCTAGGCAAACACTTCAACCACTGAGCCATTCCTCCACCACCAGGGCCTTTTGGGGTTTTTTGCAAATTTTCTTTAAGAGGATTATCAAGCACCAGGATCTTCAAATCCCATCCCATTTTTAGTTCTGATTTTTGTTGAGACAAAGTCTCAGTAAGAAGCTAAGTTGCCTAGACTGTGCTTGAACATGCCTCAGACTCCCACAGTGCTGGGATTAGAGGCCTGTACCACCAGACCTTGGCATAAATATAGTTAATTGGAGCAGGGAGTACAGTTCAGTGATTAGAGCACTTGCATAGGAAGCACAAGACCCAGCGTTCACACATGCCTGTAATCCCAGCACTTGGGTGGGTGAGAGAGGAGGGTTGCTGTACACTCAAGACCAGCCTGGGCTACACAGTGAGTTCAGGACCAGCTTGGACTATGGAGCGGGACCCTGTCTCAAAAAAAAAGAGAGAGAGACAGAAAAGAAATATAGTTAATAACAGTGGGAATGTTCGACAAATAGCACGCAGAACAGTACCCAAGAGTCGCTGCACACGCTCAGAGCTCAGGCTGACATAGCGGCACACTAAACCCTATTTAGAACCGTCAGCAGAAAAGCATGGGGAGAGCAGACAGGAAGGGGCTAAGACTCGGGGTGGTCTGGGCAGGAGGTGGGCTGCGTTCTAAGGCTGCTGTGGGGACAAGAAGCCACGGCAGCCTCTTGAAGATGTGTAGTATCAGGGGGAGGCTGTGGAGATGCTCACGTGCCAGCCCACCCATACCCGGAGGCATCCTGAATGGAGATCTAGTTCCTCACAGAAGAACACTCAACATCACAGACTTGAAGCAAGGCTTTTTACAGGAGGGACATTTTAATAAAGTCTCAGTTTCTGTCAGAGTATGAAATGGTAAAACACTTTGCAAGACCGCGTGGTGATTTCTTTCCAAGTTGAAAACGCAGACAGTTGTACTACTGGCTATGCTCAAGAGAAGAATATGGGTATTCTTAGAGAGAAGACTTGGGCATGAAAGGCCCCAGCAGCTTTATGCCTAATGGATGGAAGCAAGGAAAATCACCCACCAATGTCCATCACAGTCCACTGACACAATGGAAAATTGTTAACGAGAAAGAACTACTGAGTCATGCAATACCACTGATGAGTTACAAAGTTATTGTACTGAACTAAAGAATTCAGACACAGGAGAATGCCTACCGTGGTCCCACTGATGTGGCTATCAGGAAAACAAATGAGATCAGTGGGTGCCAGAGATTGTGGAGGCATTTACACAACCATATGGCTTTATCAAAATGCACGGATCGAAGGGCTGGGGGTGTAGTTCCATAGTAGGGTATGTGCTTAGCATGTAGGAGACCCTGCACTAAAGCAAACATACAGATAAACCGAAAACTCACTGAACTGTATTTCTGAAAAGGATGAATTTTACTGTATACAAATTGTGCTTCGATATATCTGACTTTAAAATAAAAGAAAATGTAGTATCACCAGCTACTACCAAATTCTGTGTGATAGGTCCGGGTTAAAGGTAGGAAGGGGTGCTAGTATGTAACTGGACACAGGGGTTCTCACACAGGTGTGGGGAGAGGGGAGCGCAGCAACGGAATGAGACAAACATAAAGGGCAGGAAACCAGGGGACCCTGGCTCCATCAAGGAGAAAGAGCCTCCCGATTTCTTTATTCACGGTTTTGTTTTATGTAAGCAGAGCACTGAGTGAACCTTGTCCTACCAACAGAGTCTGGCAGGGTTCTCTTTCAAGGAGACAGGTCGAGGCAAGGAGTAAGTCTAACACTTCTATCTACTAAGCAGCTTCCAGATCTCAGCCTAGAAGCCATGAGGAGCAAGGCCACCACAGAATGACTGTGTTTTGCTTAGAAGAATTTACAAAGTGGAGCAAATGGGGCAAAATCGCCCAAGGTCTATCACCTTCATATTAAACAGTGAACAATGGGTATGTCTCACAGCGGGCACAGCTGCTGTGCATGCTTTTAGCACAGCTGTGGCAATGATTCCCAACATCTAACTAATACGCTTAGTGGTTTTTTTAAAGTTTCTTTTTCTTTCAGTGCTGGGTATCAAACTCAGAGACTTGAACGTACTAGGTCTACTACTAAGCCTTACCCACAAATCTAAAATGCTGATAATTTAATAATATTTTTAAAAGTAAAAAATGATCAAGATGTGCTAGGTCTATGCACCAATTCAAGTTGAATACGATTATTTGTATTGCAAATCCATACTAATAAAACGAATACTTTGGGGGTAAAAAATCCTTTTGTTTTTGTGTTCTAAGATACTGAAATCTGAACCCAGGGAGTGCTAAGTTACATATCCAGCCTTTTATTAAGTTTTATTATGACACACAGGTCTTACTCAATTCCCCAGGTGGGCCTCAAACTTGTCTCAGCCTCCCAAGTAGTTTAGATGGCAGGTATGGTGTACCACCATACCCAGCTAATAATATTGTTAGTCCTTATCAAAAGAACTCCAATGTCAAAGTGGCTACACCACATGTCATGTGCACCTCCAGGCCCTCAGAAAGATAAATAAACAAATGACTATAATATAGTATATTTGATAAGCCCAGAAATTCCTGTAGCAGGTGAACTAGTTCTGCATGGGAATTGCAGGGATGGGTTTTCCAAAGAAGGTGGAGGTTTTGGAAAAAAAAAAAAAGAGGAAATAAAATGAGAGGAGGGTAAGTGGGTGAGAGTTTTGCATGTGTGAGAAGGCACAAAACTGGAAGGCAGTGGGAATTTGCGAGAAAAAACCTGTGAGGTTACCTGGATTACAGTTAGAAGACCAGTGTAGATCTTGCTACATTTTGGAGCTGTTAAGATTACCAAGGCACCTCCTGGGAATATTTCCAAAAGAGGCCAAAACAACACATAACAGATATATGTATAGCCATGTTCATAGCAGCACAACTAACAATAGCTAAAATATGGAAGACACCAAAATACCCATCAACAGACCAGTGGATACACAAACTGTGGTATTTATACACAATGGGATACTATGCATCTATAAAGTCCAACAACATGGAGGCTTTTGCAGGCAAATGGAAGAAACTTGAGAACATCATGCTCAGTGAAGTGAGTCAGAAGCAGAAGGTGAAACATCGAATGCTCTCTCTGATATGAGAATCCCAGATCACAACTATCTCATGGAACTTAAAGTGAAAAATAAAGTGAACCGGGGGGTAGGATGAGGAGGGATGGGGGGGTGGGTAGAGGGACAAAAGGAGAGCGGGAAAGTCCTTGTCACCTTGACAAGATACGTATGTACACAAAATGCTCAACTTCATTGTAAACCTTAAAATTTGCACTTATATGTATCAATAAAACGGGGGGAAAAAAGATTACCAAGGCAGCCACTGACCTGGCCATGTCTGACTTTTAACAAGAACTGGAGATCTGGACCCAACGATGCAGGCCTGTAACCCCAGCACTCTAGGAGCCTGAGGACGACGACAGCAAGTTTGCGTCCTGCCTGGGCAACTTAGTGAGACCCTGTCTCAAAATCAAAAAATAAAAATGGGCTAGAGATGAAGCTCAGTGTAAAGACCCTGAGCTCAATCACCAGGGGAAAATAAAGAAAAAACAAAACTGGGGTCCACAGGAGGTAAAGTGCAGAGACAGGAGTTAGGAAGGTCCTTTGTGGCCCACCACAGTGATCATTTCCCCTGACATAAAAAGTGCCTTTCAGGTAGTAAACTATTACCAAAAGCACTAGGTAAGCAGCCCTTTGGGTAACTCAGCTGCTCAGTAACTGGGGATCCCCACTTTCTTTCCTGCATTGAGGAATCCTAGCAATTAACCATCCCTTCAATTAGTGCTCCCCAGTTAAAAGCACTTGGTCTGTTTCAGAGATGCAGTCATCACAGGAACCACCCCAGATGGTCATGCCCAGAGCAGGAGCCTCAGCAGAGCCAAAGAACCCATGTCAGAGCTCAGCCTTCCCTTTCAACAGGGCCCAGTGTACAGGGTGGGAGTTCCAACCCAGGGAAACAACTGACCAGTGTCTGGGAAGAAACAGTGTCATGAAAGCGCCAGAGCTGCCCAGAAGCTAGGATGACGGCAACGTGAGGATCAGACACTCTAGGGAATCTGCCAGACCATGCGGTGGGGAGGGGCCTGAGGGAAAGCAGAGCTACTGTCGGCTTGGCCCAGCTTCCTCTATCATGAGCTCATGGTCAAAGTCAGGCCACACAGAAGAATGCCAGTGGTGGAACAAGCTTGTTTTTTCCCTAACTTGGTTCTGAGTCACAAGTGGCATCTACCTTCCCAGAAAGCCACCCCAGGGCTTACGCTTGGCAGTTGATCAACCCCATCCTGACACGCAATTCTCACTGGGCAGGGCTGGGTGCTGAGCCAGCCCCGGGAAGGGACATCCCCTTAATCCTCCCAAACTCCCAAGAAAGGCACCTATGGCAGATGCTCTGAAAGGCACAGGGAGGCACGTCTAACTTTTGGGTCTCTGTGGCAGATTCTCCTGAATCATCGGGTTGCAGAGGAGGGAGAAGCGTCCCAGTGCCGTCAGCCTTCATGTTATAAATCAAATCACTGGCAATCACAGGGTAGTAAAAGGAAAAAACACTTCATTCTGTTGTGCCTCCTCCCCTACCTCCATATTAGTTTATTTTTATATCTCAATCAAATAAATTATTTTTAAGTACAGGGTCTCGCTCTGCAGCCCAGGATGGTCCTGAACTATGGAGCCCAGGCTGGCCTTGGACTCACAACAATCCTCTTGCCTCAGACTCCCGAGTGCTGGGATTATAGGCATGCACCCTGAGTGAGACCCTGTCTCAAAAAATAAAAATAAAGACCTGCTCTCATGGAATTGCAATGCTGGAAAAGAAACAGGCTAGAGGCGCCATGGCCTTCAGGCCCTAGAAGCTGGTGCAGAAAGCCTGTGTTGGCTGGAAAGCAGAAATGCTTGCCATCCCCTGCCCCGGTCCCACCGAAGCCTCTGGCATATGGCTGTGCTGAAGGGCCGGGCTCAGCTCGACTGCATCCCAGTCAGTTTTCGTGACCCTGGTGCTCCAGGCCCTCTTGTTTTTGCGTCAAGAGACCCTGATCTTGCCCTCTGCGAGCCAAACAAACATCTTTAAGGGGTCACTTATTAACTTCTGCTAGAACTCACCACTTCTCCAATGCCTCTGGCCAGAATTGTTCCAGCTAAACCATAGGGATGTGGGGGAAGGTTGGGCGGGAGTGGCAGGCGGGAGTGAAATAACTGGTGTTGGCTGGAAGAGAGCTAGGAATGCAGAAGCCTCTGCTCCTCCGGGATACACAAAGATCTCTGAAATGTGCCTGAGACGGAGAAGAGCGGCCGGACAACAGGATAAGTGACAAAAGACGGACAGTACCAGAGCCCGTTTTCTCACCCCCGTCTCCTTTTCTCTCTCCCTGGGTTAGTACACAGCCCCTCTCCACACCCGAGCAGTCCCTCTTGCCCTGAGAAGCACGTACAACTGCCGAGGAGCCAGACATTCCTACCCTTGGTCCCTGCAATGCCCTGACTGCTGATAGGCGCATTCGTCAACTGAGATAACGGATTTTCAGAGAACCAACTCACTGCTCCATGATTAGTAACAGAGCTGGAATTGAAACCACATTTCCTCCAATACTACTAGATTATAACATCCTCTTTTGTTCCCTGTGTTTCCTTTTTACCTGAAATCCATCTTAACAAATAGTTGCTGTCTACAAAGTGCCAGCTGCAGCTAGTAGCTCTCAACTGTCTTCCTGATCTCAACACCCAGCCTCGGGCTTCATCCTTCCATCCTGTTTCCCTCTGCCAACAACTCCCACTCTCTGTGCCCATCTCCCTCTCCCCTGCCCGTCTGCCCCAGTCTTGTCCTCATCCCAGCTGGGATCAGCAGTACTCCAGCCGGGGCAGCAAGCCCTACTGGCTCCCTCGCCAGTGAAGAGGCAGGAGCCAGAGCCAGCACCTTGGATCAATCTGAGCCACAGGTGAGCATCCTCCAGCTTTCTCTTTGAAGAGAAAGAGGGGTGCTCTGAAGGAACACAGCCAGATAAACAGACACCTCTGGGGACCTGTTTTATTTACTTGGAAGAGATAGGTTTAAGGCTAGTAAGTAGCTACAAGGTGCTGGCCAAGTACTAAGGTACCATGGAGATCTAATGAGAAATAGGACAGATGTGGCCTACACTGAACACTCAGAGATTACATTTAAGGGAAAGGTAAACAAAACCCAAGTGTAGCAGCACACGCCTGGAAGCACAGGACTCTAGGAAGCTGAGGCAGGAGACTCACAAGTTCAAGCCCAGCCTCCTCACCTAAAGTAGTGAGACTCAATTTCAAAGCAAAGATTATATTGGGCTGGGGATATAGCTCAGTGCAAAGATGTAGCTCAATCCCCAGAACTCCCCCACGACCCTGCCAAAAAGAAATGCAGTCTTGAGGTCTAGCAGCAATAAGGCATGCATAGGCTGGGGCCACATCTCAGTGATTACAGCACTTACCTAGGAAGTACGAGGCACCATGCTACATCCCCAGCACCACATTATAGCTGGGTGTGGGCTGACACCTGTAATCCCAGCACTCAGGAGGCTGTGGCAGGACAATCGCTGTGAGTCTGAGGCCAGCCTGGGCTACATAATAAGTTCAGGATCAGCCTGGATTACAGAACAAGACCTTGCCTCAAACAAACAAAAAAACTAAAGCATGTGCTAAGCATGAATGAGACTACGGGCTCAATGCAAAGCAACACACACACTCACATAGAAACAAATACATAACATGATTCCCTAGTTGCTGTGAAGACAACAGACAAGGATCTGAGTAACAGGTGGGAGATGAGGTCAAGCATCCAGAGAAAGGAAATGAAGAAATCCAGTACTCTTGAGGAGATGGGGAGAAGAGTGGAGGAGTGCTGGAAGAGCAAGAGGCCAAGGGTCTGCTTCCATGGGATTAGGGCAGCAGGAACCAGTCCAGATGCTGCTCTCAGCCCCGGGCCCTTCCTGGCCTTAACACATCCCCAGCCCCCACCCCCGTACCCCCATGCTGGCTTAATGATTCTTTCTCAACCTTTCCTAGCTGGCAGGGAGCCACAGGGACAGAGCCCCGGGTCTCTAGGTGTGGCAGAAATGGGATGAGATTGGATGGGAAAGAGTGAAGAACAATCTCAGTTTCTATGTTTTTCTTCACCCCACTATGATCTTGCCATAAAGAAAGGTCTCCTTAGTGGCTTGGCAAGGTCATGTCAACATCAAAAATCAAAAATTGGAGAGCTGGGAGTGTAGCTCAGTGGGGAAAGTACTTGCTTAGCAAGCGCAAGACTGTGGGTTGATTCCCTAGCCCAACATAAGGCAGGCATAGTGGTGTACACCTGTAATCCCAGCATTCAGAGGAGGCTGAGGCAGGAGGATTGTTTTGAGTCCAAGGCTATCCTGGGCTACATAGTGAGTTCAGGACCAGATTGGATTACAGAATGAGACTCTGTCTCAAAAAAAAAAAAAAATCAGCTGAGGATATAGCTTTGGGTGAAGGCCCTGGGTTGATCCCCAAAATATTACACATACTTAAAAAAAAAGACATCAAAATAATTATGTTCAGGCTAAAGCAGGAGGATAACAGCCTAGACAACTTAATGAGGTTCTGTTTCAAAATAAAAACAAAAAATGGGCTGGGTATGCAGCTCAGTATGAAGGTCCCAAGTTCAATCCCCAGGACTGGGGCAAAAAAAAAAAAAAAATCTCTCAGTGCCAAAAGGCCATGACAATAACTGGAGGCAGCTGGAGGTCTGGATTCCAGATGTGGGAGACACGGGTAAAACAAGATCCTGACATCCCTTTCATTTTTCCTCCCCTGCCTAATGCCCTGCAGAAATTTTCCATTATAAACAAATTATGCATTCCTGACCCTGGGTGCCTTCTCCTCATTCCCACCAAACAGTTTTCCCTCCATCGTCTCCACCCCACCCCCACCAACAACTCGTGTCTGTGTGTGAGGGTCTGTCCCCACACATAAGCCATCATGGATGGATGCATTTTGGTCACCCTGTTGTATGAGCTGCCTTCTAGAACGAGGTTTTACCAGCTGTGGAGGCTCACTGTGCTTGGGTATAACATGAGGACGACAGCAGAGGTGAGAGGCGGATGTGGGAAAGAGACGCAGGTTGGTTTTATACAGAAGTGTGTGATGAGGAAGAGGTCTCTGTGGTGGTGTCTGTTTTGAGACAGGATCTTGTGCTGTCGTCTATGCGGGTCTCAACTCACACTACAACCCAGGCTGGCCTCAAACTCAGAGCAGTCCAGAGTGCTGGATTACAGGTGTGTGTCACTGTGCCTGGCTAATTTTTAAGTGATACTGGGGAATTGAACCCAGGGCCTTGTACACTAGGCAGGTGCTCTAACCACTAAGTATGCTCCTAACTTCTCTTCTGTATTTAGACAAGAGTAATACTTGTAAAACGAAGAACATATAGACCCTGGAAGCAACTGTATACTCAGCAGCAATCTATTTCTAGCCAACTTGAGGGTTTATTTGCCTTTCTATATAACCTTGGTTGAAAAATGTGCTTTAGCATTTCCTGCTTTGTTTATTTATTTATCTATTTTTGAGGCAGAGTCTTGCTCTGTAGTCCAGGCTAGTTCTGAATTCAGTGTAGCCCAGGCTGGCCTAGAATTTACAACAATCCTTCTGCTTCGGCCTCCCAAGCGCTGGGATTAGAGGCACATGCCACCAAACCCAGCAAGTTTGTGGTGTTAGGGCACTGAGTCTGGGGCCTTGAGCCTCCTAGGCAAGGGCTCTAATCTCTGAGCTACATCCCCAAACCTAGTGCTTCTTGCTTCATGTCTGTTTAAGCTTTTTCAAGACAATGTTAATTTGTATGAGGGACTTGGAGGAGTGGATCTGTCTCAGGATCTTGGGAGGACCCATCTTGTGTGTATGATGTGTGCACTTACGGTTCTGAATTACTATCTTTCACTTGAGATTATTAAGCAGCTGCTACCTGCAGGGCACCACACTAATTTCTACAGAGGACACAAAGGTGCCTGTAATACAGGCTCTAATGGCAAAAGAGATATGTTATTATAAAGGTCTGAGCCGGATGCATTTCAGATCTCTGGAGTCAGCCCTGATGCTTTCAGCATCTTGCTATCATCTTGCTCTAAGCTTTCTTCCACCAATTATCTTTATCCCATTGCCAAGTGCTGGTGATCTAATGCTAGCAAAGCCTCCTACAGCCTTCCTTAAGCCCTTCTTATCTCCTACATGAGCCCTTCTAGGAGTCTCCAGTCCCCTGACTCAGTCTCCCCTTCTACAGAATATTCCTCATACCAATCAAAACCTAATTCTTTGGCCCTTGAGCCCCATGGTCCAGAGCCAATCCAGCTGAGGCAGGAGGATTGTCATGAATTCGAAGCCATCCTGGGCTACATAGTGAGCTGAGGACCAGCCTGGTCTATACAGCAAGACCTCGTTTAAGAAAAACAGTCTCAGGCTCTTGACCTGCCAGTCAAGCTCATCCCACTCTGCCAAACTCCTTTCCCACCTTTAATACTTCCCACTGCTCCTTTATGGAAAACTTACCCTGAGACTGTTTTTCTTATGACTCCCAAACACATCCTGTACTTTTCCAGACCGAGGCCTTTGCTGATTCCACTCTCCTTCCCGGTCACCTTCGCATCTGAGCCTGTCACATCCCACCCACTGTTCAAGGTCATTTCCAATGCCGCCCTTCCAGGAAGCCTCTCTTGATTGATTAGTCAGATGTGAACAATAGCTCTTTGGGGTTCCCTTTAACACTGTTTTCTTAGGACCCTCGGGAGAGCTCTGGTCATGTTCCCCTTCCCATGTCAGATGGTAAGGCTCTCAAAGCCAACGTGATAGTTTTTTTTTTGCCTTGCTGTTCTCAGCAGCACACACACTAAACTAACCTCAAAACTCTCAGTAGTAGTTTTTTTTTTTTTAAGCTGTTGCTTTAAAACATGTTGCCAAAACTGGCCTCAAATTCCTGGGTACCAGCAATGCTCCACCTTGGTTAGCTTCCTGACTAGTAGGTACGGTGGGCCCACTTCACCACATCCAGCTTCATTCAACATTACTTTTAACACAGCACCGGCCATAGGTAAATGCTCAAAAAATGTTAAATTCTTTGTCCATGAATAGTTGCCTCTGAGCCCACGCAAAAATATGTCAATTTCATGTTGAGTGATTTCTTTTGCTACAACATTTATATAATGTATCACGATTTAAAAAGTTATTCACGGGGCTTGTTGATTTAGCGCAGAAGGATCACAAATTAGCAATTTAGTGAGACCCTTGTTTCCAAACCAAGAAAAAAAGGGGCTGGAGATATAGCTTAGAGGAAAGACCTGGGTGCGATCTCCAGAACTGCAAAAATAAATAATAAAATATTCTTTAAATTTTGTTATTTGAGGCTGGAGGAATGGCTTAGCAATTGAAGTGCTTGCCTAGCAAACACTAAGTACCCAAGTTTGATTCCCCAGCACCACACAAACCAGACATGGTGGCACATACATATAATCCCAGCACTTGGGAGGCTGAAGCAGGAGGATTGTCCTGAGTCCAAGATTAGCCTGGGCTCCACAGTGAGTTCAGGACCAGCCTGGGCTACAGAGTGAGACCCCGTCACAAAAAAAAAAAAACAACCTTTTTTGTTATTTGGACAAATGTGGGTGGCTGCTAACCTCTTCCCTTAGTACTTAACAGCTCCCTACATCAGCCTCTGTGTGACTATTTCTGTGCACACCTGAGTGACTTTGCTGGGTTGTCCCTATGTAGGGCTCGCACCTTTGTCCCACGGGTGTGTTGGTGTTATGTGTACATAGTGTGAAAGCACATTATGTGCATATGAAACATTCATGTGTTCTCACGTGATGAAGCAAGCAAGGCAGCGTCTGCGTGTCAATACAACCTTGGCTATTTCTCCAACAACTTCCCTCCAGTTTAGAGGGACAGCCCAGCAGTTGGAGCATTTGTCTAGCAAAAGCAAGGTCCTGAGTTCGATTCCCCAGCAGCAGGTAAACTGGGCGTGGTGGCACACGCCTGTCATCTCAGCACTTGGGAGGCAGAGGCAAGAGGATTGTTGAATTCGAGTCCAGCCTGGGCTATCTAGTGAGTTCAGAACCAGCCTGGAGGACAGAGAGGGACCCTGCCTCAAGAAAAAAATATAATAAGATCTTCCTTCCAAAGTGCATGTGTGTTGTGTGGTCCCTTGTCTCTGTCTCTCCACATACACAGGGGATCCCAGGGTCTTCACACTAAATTACATCTGCCCAGGCTGGGCTCAAACTTGATTGACATTCTCCCGCTTCAGGCCCCGCTCAGTGTGCGGGGATCACAAGCTTGCACCCCAGCAGACCGCAGATCTTTTGCAAACCAGCCGTGCTCCCGCAGCCCCATCCAGTTTCCCGAGGATGGCGGGCTGAACCACAACCTAGGCTGTTGCGAGCGCCTCTCCAGCTGCCACGTGTCCAGACACGTGCCTATTTCTGGGGATCTCACCACCCGCGTTCGCGACTCACAGGCAGAACGTGCACTTGGGCACTTAGGGCTGCACACAAACCGAGCCTCCGCCCACCCCTGGGCTCCACGGTTGGAATTTCCAGCCTGCTTCTGCCACCGCTGCCCCGCGGCGAGAGGCGGAGTCTCGGGGCCCGCCCAACTCGCCCCGGGTACTTAAGCAGCTCCGCCCGCCCCGAACGCGATCAGCTTCATCCTCCTCGGCTGTCACCATGTGCCACGCTCACAGCTCGCTCCCCAGCATGTCCGGCCTGCGGGCCCCGGCCTCCGCTCCCGCCGCCAGCCCCGGGCTCCGGCGGGGCTCGGGCCCCGAGATCTTCACCTTCGACCCTCTCCCCGAGCGCGCCGCAGCTCCCGCCGCGCGCCTCGGCGCTTCTCGCGGGCACCGCAAGCGCAACCGCAAGGTCCTCTACCCCCGAGTGGTGAGTGTCGCCAGCGTGGGCAGCCGGAGCCACGCCGCGGGGGGCGCCGGGACCGCGATCTGACCTCTCGTGTTGCTCCCCAGCAGGTCCGGCGCCAGCCGCCCGCCGAGGATCCGAACCCAGCCAAGCGGCTTCTCTTCCTGCTGCTTGCCGTCGTTTTCTGCCAGATCCTGATGGCGGAAGAGGGCGTGTCGACGCCCCTGGCCTCGGAGGACGCCCCCCGCGCGGCGTCCCCGGCGCCCCCAGCCCTCGAGCCCCTTAATCTGACCATGGAGCCTTCGGATTTCGCCCTGGACCTCAGCACCTTTCTCCAGCAGCACCCGGCGGCCTTCTAAACCGCGGCGCTCCGCAAGAATTCGAGGAGATGCCAAAGGGCACCCCGAAACGGGGCCACCGCGACGACGCCCCCCCCCCTCAACACTACAGCGGAGACGCGGCGGACGCTGGGGCGCCACCGAGCCGGGCAGGCCCCGCAAGGAGGACAGCAACGTTAATTTATTGGTCCCTGCGCCTGATCACTATTTATATGTATTTATGGACGCCCTCCCGGCGGTGGAGGGGTGTGCGGAATATTTATTTCAGCTTACGCGAGGTGCCAGACGCGCTCGGCGCGGCCTCCGGGGCGGCGGGCTGCCGGGGCGCCGTCGGGTCGCCCAGTATGTTCTGTGAACACGAATAAACTTGACTGACTCTGCCATGCTCGCGGTGTGTCTTTCGGAGCGGCCGTTTCCCACTCCCCACCTCAGGCGCCAGCGACCCGCGCGGAGCCGTGTGCGGCCGTGCCCGGCCTGGGCTCGCGAGGGGTCCCGGAAGCCAGACCCGGCTGCCGGGTGCCGCCGCGCACGCCGCTCTGCCATTTTCTCCGTTGGCGCGCCGGCAGCGAGCCCGCGGTGTGGCAACCGCCCTACTCCGGCTTGCGCCTGCGCCCTCTGGCGGCGGGGGAGGGGGCGGGGCTGGAAGGCGGGGGAGGAGCGACTGAGGAGCCGGGCCGGGGGGCCGTGTGTCGAGGGGAAGGGAAGGGGACTGGGCGGGGAGGAGGGGAGGGTCTGGAGGTGGAGGGAGAGGGGAGCTTGGGGATAGCGAAGCAGGGGTCGGGCTGGGGCGGGGAAAGGGCGGGGCTGGGAGGCGGGGAAAGGAGGGGCGAGGAGGCGTGGCTTCACCCCGCGCGGCCGGCTCCGCCCAGGGCCGCGGACCCCGGCCGGGCCTGCCGGGAAGGGGCGGGTCGAGCGCGCAGGGCGGGGGTTGGTCCTCGGCGGGGGCGGGGTCGCGCCTGCCGCAGCAGCTGGGTGCGGCCGGGCGCGGGCGCGGCTTCCAGGAAGGCGCCCGGGCTCTGCGTGCGCCCGCGACCTTCCCTAGACCCGCCTGGGAGGTGTGGGTGTTGGGAAAGGGTGCGAGCGTTTACCCAGGAGCTGGAGACGGGCGAGGCTGGTGAGGAAACGTCTGAGGGCTCCCGTAGGCGCGGGAGGATTTTATCGGGAGAATGGGCAGGCAGGAGGCACGGGAGGGACCGTAAGCTGATGGGGGAGGAGTCGCTGGGCGTCTCTGCCATGTCGCAGGGAAAAGCTTAACGGGCCTTTGAGCGCGCGGGGGGCAGGGGTGGCACATGCATGCATGCTGGGCGGGTCTCTAGGGAAGGGAGAGAATTCGCTGCGGTGGACGCCACGGCGCCCCTTGTTTTTCTGCAGAGGCTCTGTCTCCCTCTCTTCCAGATCCCCGCTTGAACCATGTTTTTCACTTGTGGCCCAAATGAGGCCATGGTGGTCTCGGGTACGTATTCTCTTCCCTACCAGTGACCCCCCCCCCCCCGTATATCTGCCCTCTGCCCCTTCCTCGCTCTGCCAGCTCCTCAGTCCCTAACCCACCTGTTATTCCAACCTGATTCCTTTCCGATCATCCCAGGCTGCCTCTCTTCCAGCTCCCAGGTTGTCTCGGGGATTTGCCCTGCCCCACGCACAGTCTTCTCCCGTCGTCCCCATTCCTGCTCCACCACACCTGTACAATGCCTCACCTTGCAGGTTTCTGCCGAAGCCCCCCCGTCATGGTGGCTGGAGGACGGGTCTTTGTGCTGCCCTGCATCCAGCAGATCCAGAGGTAAGCGCCAACAGCAGCAGCGAAAAGGAACCTCCGTTTTCTCTCTCTGCTTCTCTTTGTTACTGTCTGCCCCTCCTTTTCCCCTAGGATCTCTCTCAACACGCTGACCCTCAATGTCAAGAGTGAAAAGGTTTACACTCGCCACGGGGTCCCCATCTCAGTCACAGGCATTGCCCAGGTGAGGCTTTCAGAGCCTTCCCCCCGCCCCCAAGATCATCCTCCCTTGGTCTCTGTCTCCCATATATGAGGAATCCCCTGAGCATGGCCTTCTCAGCTCCTGCCTGCAGGGAAATGCCAGCTTGTTTTGCCTTCTCCAGCATCCTCTCCCGGAACCTGGCTCCTCCTCCTTCCTCCTCTCCCTGAGCTGCTTTCCCTGTCTCTCCGTGTTTACTTCCCAGCTCCTGAAACCTAACACTTTCCCATTCTTCCTCTGACTGCAGGTGAAAATTCAGGGGCAAAACAAAGAAATGCTGGCAGCTGCCTGCCAGATGTTCCTGGGGAAGACGGAGGCCGAGATTGCCCATATAGCCTTGGAAACACTGGAAGGCCACCAGAGGGCTATCATGGCCCACATGACTGTGGAGGTAGGCCCAGGGACAAGGAAGGATCTGGACAGGATGCTCAAATAAGTGAGTCCTGAAGATGCAGCAGTCTGTGAACGAGTGGATGGGAGAGCTTAAGTTCCTTCTTCCCGCTACTCTCTTGTCCTAGGAGATCTATAAGGATAGACAGAAATTCTCAGAACAAGTCTTCAAAGTCGCCTCCTCAGACCTGGTCAACATGGGCATCAGTGTGGTTAGCTACACCCTAAAGGACATTCATGATGACCAGGTAAAAACAGGCTGCTGACCCCTCCCGACCTTCTTGCATCTCTTAAATCCTCCTAAGGATGCTGGTTTCTGCATCTTTTCCACAGGACTATTTGCACTCTCTGGGGAAAGCTCGGACAGCTCAAGTCCAAAAAGATGCTCGAATTGGGGAAGCAGAAGCCAAGAGAGATGCTGGGATACGGGTGAGAGAGATGGGGGGTCCCTCAGTGACCCAGGGGGATTGGACATCCAATAAAAAGGATGATAGGGGCCTGGAGAAAAGGCTCAGCAGTTAAAGCGCTTGCCTAGCACATATTGAGTACCTGAGGTTTCCCAGCAACGCATAAGCTGGGTGTGGTGGCGCACACCTGTAATCCTGGCACTCAGGCAGCTGACATAAGAGGATTGCTGTGAGTTCAAGGCCAGCCTGGGCTACATAGTGAGTTCAGAACTAACCTGGAATACAGACCAAGACCTTATCTCAAAAAAAGGGAGGGGGGAATAGATGGACAACAGCTGAGCTGGGCTGGTTAGAGTTGGATTAGCAGGAGAAGTAGATGAGCCTGGGCTAGGGGGAAGGCCCAGCTCTCACCCCGTGGCCTTCTGCTTTGCCCTGACTTCTTGCCTGATCTTTTCCCGGACAGGAAGCTAAGGCCAAGCAGGAGAAGGTGTCCGCTCAGTACCTGAGTGAAATTGAAATGGCCAAGGCCCAGAGGGATTATGAGCTAAAGAAGGCCGCATATGACATTGAGGTCAACACCCGCCGAGCACAGGCTGACCTGGCTTATCAGCTTCAGGTAAGCGCCATCACGCAGGGCAGGTGACTGTGCCACTCGTGACCCCTTCCCTGCTCCTCCCAGGCTCTCCATCTCTCTTTCTCAGTCACTGGGATCTTATTCTGGCTGTTCACTGTTGTTCTGTTTCATGGTACTGGAGATTGACTCCAGGAACTTCATGCTGGCTACACTGCCCAGCCCGTTCTAATTCTTATTTTGAGACAAGTTTTCACGAAGTTGCCCATGCTGAACTTGAATCTGCAATCCTCCCGTTTCAGCCTCCTGGAGTGTTGGGATTATAGGCCTTTCCCATCAGGCCCCACTCTAGTGCTCACGTTTCTTCATTTCTGACCTATCTTCCCCATATAAGAAGACATAAGAAACGCTTAAACAATTGGTCGGATGTGCTCATGCCTTTAATCCCAGCTGTCTGGGAGGCTGAGGCAGGTGAATCGAGTTCAGGACCCACCAAGGCAACTTAGCGAGACCCTGTCTCCATATAAGAAGCTGGTTGAGGAAACTGCTTAACACTAGGGCTATGCGTGGTTCAGTCTCAGTACCAGACGTGCACGCATACACGCAGTTTAAACATTGCAGCTAAAAAGAGAAGACAAGGACAGGATGGGCGTGGTCACTCGGACTATGCATGTTTGGGACAGACAGTGCTCTGGGCAATGGTAACCAGCCCAGGGAGTGGGTCTGTGCTAAAACGCCAACATTGTGGCACGTGTCCTCACGTCTGCCCCGGTCAAGGATGCAGTCTTGGTGATCACAGCAGGGTGGGAGGAAACATGGACAGAGCCACTGTAGCCTGCAAAGTGATCTGTGAGTATCCCTTGCTCATGCAAGGAGATCCAGCTGATGCCTGTTCCTCCTGGACTCCATATTCGAGATTTGCCTGATTGCTAAAGTGTACTGATAACCCTAAATCAGTATGGGTCATTTGCAAACATTACACAGAATGGTGAACGTTCTCTGTGTCCTGATGTGTAAATCCCAGGGGAGGAGGAACAAGGAGACACTTTGCTTTCTTGTTTCAGTTTTCATATGGTAAACCGAGCCATTCATGGCATATTTACCACTGTACTTTTTCCAGTTTCTGTATGTTTTTTTGGTAGTTTCGCTATTTGAAATATGGTAGAGCACTTTCCAGCGTGTATGAAGACTTAAGTTCAATCCCCAGCACAATAAAAATACAAAAAAATAAAATAACCAACAGGCTGGGGGCATAGTGAAGTGGCTAGAACACTTTCCTAGCACGCACAAGGCCCTGAGTTTGATTCCCCAGCACCACATAAGCCAGGCGTGGTGGTGCAACCTATAATCCCAGCCCTCAGGAGGCTGAGGCAGCAGGATGGAGTTCAAGGCCAGCTTGGGCTACATAATGAGTTTAAGGCCAGCCTGGGCTACAGAGTGAGACTCTGTCTCAAAATAAATAAATAAATAAATACCCAACTGAATGTGGTGGTGTATGCTTTAATTCTAGGATTTGGGAGGCTGAGGCAGGAGGACTGTGGGTTCAAGGACAGCCTGGGCTCAGAGCAGGTTTGAGGCCAACTTAAGTTACATAGTGAGAGCCTACCTAAAATAAACAACACTAACAACAACAGAACAGCACAGTAGCTCCCAGGAGTAGTGCCAAGCGTGAGTAGAGTTCATTAGCACAGAAGGTGGTGCTGTGCCACGTACAGAAAATATGGGTGTTAGATAAGCCACGTCCAGGCACAAGTTAAAGGTGTTTTCCAGGAATTCTGTGTGAATGAGTCAACCATGTTTGTGTAAGCTGACTTTTATATATTTTTTTTTTGAGACAGGATCTTACTCTGTAGTCCAGGCTGGTCCTGAACTCACTATGTAGACCAGGCTGGCCTTGGACGCACAGCAGTCCTCCTGCCTCAGCCTCCTGAGTGCTGGAATTACAGGCGTGCATCATTACACCTGTTTCTGTTGTGCTGGGGAGTGGAACTGATGGCCTTGCACTTGCTAGGCAAGCGCTGTAACTGCTGAGCTACGCCCCTGTCCCAACACAGGTATAATAACACCCTGATGGCCCTGCAAGATATTGAGGACAGAATTGTGCTTTGCTACTCAAAGTGTGGACCATGCAGCAGCAACAGCATGAAGATGCTTGCTGGAAATAAGATCTGTGGGTTCGATCCCTAGCACTGCCAAAAACAAAACACTCTCAGGCTCTAGACCCAACCGGACTGAATCAGAACCTGTATTTTCACAGACCGCTGGGTTGACTTGTATGTGCACTGGAACATTAGAAGGAGAAATGGCTTTTGCTCACAGTTTTGAAGGTTTCGGTCCATGACTGGCTGGGCCAGTGGCAAGTCATGGTTAGAACGCATGACAAAGCTGTGCACCTGGGGTCAGGAAGCCAAAGACAGTGAGAAGTCCTGGTTCCACAATCCCTTTCTTTTCTTTCATTTTTTCTGAGTCTCTTTCAAGGTCATACTCCCCATGATCCAAAGAGCTAGGCCCTGCCACCTCCTGGGGACTAGGCCTCTAGAAAGCACATACCTTTGGGGTGTACTTGTCCAGACCGTTGCTGTTTTAGCCTTCAGCCTAATTAGCCTAGCTTTTCTTGTCTGCAGGTCAAGGGTTTGGGCTGGATGGTTTCTGTTCAGTTTTTTAATATGTGCCAGGCCTTGTGCCATGTACTCACAAAATTAGGGTTCGTTACCACATATTCATGTTGTGCTTCCTGTGGGTCAGAGATTGTTTTGGAGGTGAGCATACACATAAGAATGAGACGGAAAAGATTCAGGCTGTTGTAGAGATATACCTTAAACAAGAAAGAAGAGATGCAGTAAAATCAGCATGGTGGTGCACGGCTAATTGCAGCTACTTGGGAGGCTGAGGCGGGAGGATCACAAGTTTGAGGCCACAGGGAATTCAGAGAACAATGCACAGCTATTGGAGAACATTAAATGGGGAGATGGGGGCTGGAGGAATAGCTCAGTGGCTGAAGCAAGCTGCCTAGCAAGCTCAAGGCTCTGGGTTCAATTCCCCAGCACCACATAAGTCAGGCATGGTGGTGCATGCCTATAATCCTAGCACTCAGGAGGCTGAGAGAGAAGGATTGTCATGCATTCGAGGCCAGCCTGGACTACATACTGAGTTCAGGACCAGCCTGAACTACAGAGTGAGACCCTGCCTCAAAAAAAAAAAAAAGTGGAGAGGTGCCAGGGTTTAGTGTATGTCGTTATGAGGAACAGTCTGGTTGCTTATGGAAGGTAGATGAGAGGGATGGAAGCAATCAGGCTTGGTGGCACAACCTGTATTCCCAGCACTCTGGGAGGCTGAGGCAGGATTGCAAGTTGACACTACCTTTGTGAGCTAGAGGAATGGCTCAGCAGTTAAAGCACTTGCCTAGCAAGCACTAAGTCAAGTGTTAAGTACTCAAGTTCAGTTCCCAGCACAACATAAGCTGGGCATAGTAGCACACACCTGTCATCCCAGCACTCAGGAGGCTGAGGCAGGATTGCTGTGAGTCCAAGGGCTGCCTGTGCTCCGTAGTGAGTTCAGGACCAGGCTGAGCTACAGAGCGAGACCCTGTCAAAAAAAAAAAAAAAACCTACCTTTGCTTTAAAGAAAAAGGACATAGGTCATTTTGAAGCTAAACATGAGTGACGTAGGCCTGTGAACATGAATTCAGGTTTCCCCACACAGCATGTTCCAGTGAGCAACAATTACATACAGTCACAAATCAGAGTTTATTTTGAAGACTCTAGTGAAATACCAGGTAGCTGTCATGCTGAAGCAGAGAAACCTCTGCTGTAGGCTCTCAGGCGGGTGGAAAGCTACAGACTGTGCTTTAGGTTTCAAGAGTTAGTTACTGCAGGATTGTTACACATCAAAGGATTCCTCGCAGAATGTCAAATCAGATGCAAGGGGAAAGGACAACAGATATGGCCCTGAAAAGAGCTAGGATAGCCCCTGATAATCTATTTGTGCAAGCATCCAGCCTCTCCCTAAATCCTTGAGAATCCAATTAGCCAGTCCATAGAGGCTTATCATGCAAGAGGCTGTAGCCTGGGGCTTCCGTCATCATCTAGCATGGCCATCTTGTCGACTTAGCAGGATCCTGTCTTGAAATTTGAAGATGGAACAAGTAGAAATAAACCATAGCATCATTTTTGAAAATGAGCCAGAGGCTGGTGCCATAGGTCAGCAGTTAGATTGCCTGCCTAGCAAGTGCAAGGCCCCGGGTTCAATTCCCCAACACTACATAAACTAGGAATGGTGGCCCACACCTGAATTCAAGCATTTGGCAGGCTGAGGCAGGAGGATTGCTGTGTGTTCCAAGGCCAGCCTGGGACACAGGCGCGCACTACTATACCTGATTTATGTGGTGCTGTGGTATTAGCCTTCAGTCTTCTTAGCTGAGTTCAGGACCAGCTGGACTCCGGAGGAAGACTGTTCAAGGAAAAAAAAAAAAAAATAGGCAGGTCCCATGGTGCAGGCCTGTAATCCCAGCACTCTGGAAGGCTGAGGCCGAATTATAAATTCAAGCCAAGTGTGAGCAATTTAGAGATTCTGTCACAAAATCGGAAATGGATAGGGGGTGCAGCTCATTGCTAAAAGGCCTTGGACTCAAAAACTAAAATGCAAAAATAAATCAATTAAAAAGGGATGGCTAAGGCTCTTTTCAATTCCCAGCACCCAAAACAAGAAAAGTCCTTAAGGGTTTACATTCAGGAAATCTGGGAGAAAAAAAAACAAAGCAACAAAAAACATAAACTAGCAAGATAGCAGAAAAATTTTTAAAAATGTGTGTGTACATATAATAGAGGAGAAAGAAATTCTGAACTCCCAGAAAAGCTGGGCCCAGAATCCCAGAACTCTGGGAGGGTAAAGCAGGAGAAGCACCAAGATTAAGCCCACAGTGGGTAACTTGGCAAGACCTGGTCTCAAAACTAAAAATGGTCTGGCCATGTAGCTCAGAGTGATCTCAATCCCCAGTCACCCCCCCACACACACACACACACACCTCACACACACACAACAACTCCCAGGGGGGAAGAAATATTTAATGGAAAAATTAGCAAAGATCGGAACAAGAGAGGCAGGTTGGAGGTGTAGTTCAGAGGAAGGATGCTTGCCTAGCAAGGTTCTGCATTTGCTTGCTAGTACGACCAAAAAGAGAGAGAGAGAGAGAGAGAGAGAGATTTCTAGAGGCGGTCCAGGAGCTCCAAGAGAACAGAGAAAATCACCAAGGAAATAGTTCAGAAGTGTGTACCTGTGCTGAAGAGGGTGTTTGTATGTGTGTGATTTTTTTTTTAAACTGGATATTGAATACAGGACCTTTTCCCTAAGCAGCATCCCCAGGCCTTTTTTTAAAATTATTTATTTGAGATTGGATGTTGCTTGGCTGTTCATTTGCCTAGATGGGGTTCCAATTTGCATTTCTCCTGCCTTAGTGCCAGAGATTCAGGTCGGACCCACCAGACCCAGCTTGAGCCTAAAACCTTCACACTGAATCACATCCTCACCCCGTTTTGTTATGTAAGTACTTGTGTACGTATGGCAACAGGGTCTGGTAGCCCAGGCTGGTCCTCAATTCACTGTGTAACCCAAGCTGGCCTCAAACTCAGGGCTGTTCTCCTGACTCAGCCTCAGTTTGGGGTTTTTTGGGTGTTTGATTTTTTTTTTTTTTTTTGGTGTTTTTGGGACAGTCTGATACTGTGGGCTGTGCTGGCCCTAAACTCACTGTTAGCCAAAGCTGGGCCTCAAGCACACAGAAATCCTGCGTCAGCCTCTCAAGTGCTAGGATTACAGGTTTATACCACTCTGCCCAGCTTATGTGGTACAGGGGAATTGAACCCAGAACATTATACTTGCTAGGTAAGCATTCTAACTGCTGAGCTATATACTCCAGACCCCTATTTTTAAAATTTTTGATTTTGAAACAAGGTCTTGCTAAGTCACTAAGTGCCCAGGCTGGGTTTTTACACAGATGATCCTCCTGCCTCAGCCTCCCAGAATGCTAGAATTACAGGCCTGCACCAACAGGCCTAGCTAGAATTCCTTTTATTTAAGCAGATTTGGTAAGAAATGGTCCACCAAGTGCCTGTCAAAAGGATTGAAACATATCTACATGGAAATATAACAGTATGAAATTTCAGAACACTGAGAACAAGATAAAATATATTAAAACTTAAAAGCTTCCAGAGACCCAGTAATCTGGAGGCTGAGACAGAAGGGTTGCCATGAGCCTAAGGCCAGCCTAGGCTCCATTCTGAGTTTCAGGACTAGCCTGGGCTTACAGAGTGAGACCCTGTCTCAAAAAAAAAAAAAAAAAAAAAAAAAGATTGGGGGCATCAGAGTGAAGATGGTGAAGCTGCACCCTCAAAATCCTCTTGGGAAATTAGTTTTGATGTGACTGTGTTCAGTTGAACTGTCATCTAAGTAGAATGAAAGGGTCTGGCAGAGTAGCACAGCGGTTAGAGCATTCACCTAGCAATCGGTAAGGCCCTGAGTTCAATTCCTCAGCACCACATAAGCTGGCTGTGGTTGGAGCACGCCTGTAACCCCAGCATTTAGGAGGCTGAGGTAGGAGGATTACTGTGTGTTTGAGGCCAGTCTGGCATCTATAGTGAGTTCAGGACTAGCCTGGACTACAGAGTGAGATCCTGTCTCAAAAAGTAAATAAATAAAAATAAAAAGAGAAGATCTAGAAAAGAAATTTTTTTCTTTTTTATGGTACTGGAGATTGAACCCAAGGCCTTCACACAGTTACATCCCCAGCCCTTTAATTTTTTCATTTGAGATTGGATCTTACTACATTGCTTTTAATTTATTTTTTCTTGAGACACAAGTCTTATTCTGCAGTTATAGAGGGCAGCCAGTCAATCTGAAACAGACTTAAATATTTATGGTTAAAGACAGTAGACATCACCATTTCTGGAACACATGGGCCCAACAGAAGGCAAAGGAATCATCACATGTACTGATGGAGCTATGGGGCTTGTGGTATGTGGATGAGCGTGAGTAATGATAAAATGAAGAGGTTTTCCTTGCCTGGAATGTCGCCTAAAAAAATAAAATCTGTGTAAACAAGAGGAATTCTCCGTATACCCAGTCTCATGGATGTTGAGTGTCCCTGCAAAGAAGCTGATCATCACAGCTGCTTCCAGAGAAGGGAACCAAGCTGGTCCAAGTGGCACAGCCCTGTCATTCCAGGACTCTGGGATGCTGAGGCAGGAGGATCTCAAGTCTGTGCCCAACCTGGGCAACTGAGTGACTTAGCAACCCTGTTTCAAAGAAAAAACTGGAAAGTGGACTGGGGTTTAGGTCATGGTCAAGGCCCTGGGCTCAGCCGCCAGTACCACCAAAAGAAAAGGGGGGGGGGAGGAACTGGTGACTTGGGGAAAGCCTAGTGCCTACTGTTTGTGTTCTTTCCTTTTGAATTCGTTATCATATAAAAGTAAAAGACACACATTTGTGCCACAAAAAAAAAAAAAAAAAAATCCACAGGCCGTTGGAGTCAGACCAACATGGGCGCCCGCGTCCAGCCCTGACTCCCACCGCTCCGCCCCCGCCAGGTGGCCAAGACCAAGCAGCAGATCGAGGAGCAGCGGGTGCAGGTGCAGGTGGTGGAGCGGGCCCAGCAGGTGGCCGTGCAGGAGCAGGAGATCGCACGGCGCGAGAAGGAGCTGGAGGCTCGCGTACGCAAGCCGGCGGAGGCCGAGCGCTACCGGCTGGAGCGCCTCGCCGAAGCAGAGAAGTAAAGGCCCCTGGTGGCCGGGTCCCTTGCACGGGGCGTCCCCGAGGGGGAGCGGAGGCCATCCCCGCCTGCACTGAGGGAACCCGGGCTGCAGGAGCCCCTGTCGCCGCGGGACCGTGCCACTCCTCCCCTCCGTTTCCCTTCCCCAGGTCTCAGCTGATCATGCAAGCAGAGGCTGAAGCCGAGTCCGTGCGGGTGAGTTAGGAGGTGGCTTGTAAGGGGAGAGTTTGTTTGGATGTTGCTGCCGGGGCTGGGATGGCTTCAGAATTCTTCACAGCAGCCCCACATATACCCTGTACCCTCTCCAGATGCGCGGGGAAGCCGAAGCCTTTGCCATAGCAGCCCGAGCCCACGCAGAGGCCGAGCAGATGGCCAAGAAGGCCGAAGCGTTCCAGCTGTACCAAGAGGCCGCCCAGCTGGACATGCTGCTGGAGAAACTGCCTCAGGTCAGGGCTGGGTGGGAGCTGGGGGCCTGGGGAGTACCCAGCTAGGGACTGTGAATTTAGGGATGGGGGTTACAAGCTTTAGGATCATTGGTAGGACAAGTGTCTCAAAACGCAAAGTTGATCAGCCTATAGGCGGATCCCGGGCTTTCAGTGGCACCTCTTATCCACCAGGTGGCAGAAGAGATCAGTGGTCCCCTGACCTCGGCCAATAAGATCACACTAGTATCCAGTGGCAGTGGGACTGTGGGGGCAGCCAAGGTGACTGGAGAAGTCCTGGACATCCTGAGCCGCCTGCCCGAGAATGTGGAGAAACTTACGGGCGTCAGCATCTCCCAGGTGAGGGGGGACCTGCTGCATCTGTGTCACATGGTGCACCCAGGAGGCTGATCCTATCACAGAGCTACTACCCATAGTGGATTTTTTTTCACCCTTATTTTAAATCTAACAAGCTTTAGGGTATGTAGTATTTTACAAAGTAAAGAAACCCTTTTTTATTTTGAGATTACTTCTCAAAAATACTTCTGTGTTCCAGATGGGCCTGAACTCACTGTCACCCAGGCTGGCCTTGAATTCCCACTGTGCCTAGCTAATTTTTATATTGTGCTGGAAAATCATACTCAGGACTTTGTGCATGCTTAGGGAAGCACTTTAAACCACAGAGCTATGCCCCTCAGCTCGAGAAACTACTCAGCCAAGCCCAGGGGCACAAGTTTATAATCCCAGCACTCTTAAGAAACTGAGACAGAAGGATCACAAGTTTGAGCCCAGCCTGGGAAACTTAGTGACTTAGCAAGAACCTATCTCAAAAATCAGAACTAGGAGAAATAGCACAGCAGTTAGAGTGCTTGGCTGCCAAGGATAAGGTCCTGAGCTGTGTTCCCCAGCACCACATAAACTGGGCGTGGTAGTGCGTGCCTGTAATCCCAGCACTGGGGTGGCTGAGGCAGAGGGAATCCTGTGAGTTCAAGGCTAATGACATACATACATACATACATAAATGCATGGGCTGGGGTGCACTTCAATGTGAAGGCCCTGGTTTCAGTCCCTATGTATATATGAGGGTGGAGTAATTCAACCAGCAGGGCTCCACGCAGGCCTATTGTTTCTGGAGCTGGTGCTTGCAGTCAGTGCACTGGAACAGGACAATAATTAATTCCAAACCATAACACTGCTTTCCTCGGTGCTTCTGCCTACTCACCATGTGATTTATGGTAAAGTGGAAAGTGGTCTCTGGAACTTTTTTGATGTGACAACTCCTGGCTTCAGTGCCTGCTAATGATGACACTGGACGGGTCATCAGTCTCTGAACGTGTTTATTCACATTGAAATTGGGTGAATGATAGAAACTAATCCCGCTGAACATTATGGAGATTGCGTACGTCATTTGCGGAGTGCTTAGGCTATATACGTAGGAAGTATTTGTGGGTGTGAATTATTATTATTATGATTAGCACAGTGTCTTGCTCTATAGTCCGGGCTGGTCCTGAACATTATGTAGCCCAGGCTGGCCTTGAACTTAGGGCAATCCTCCTGCCTCAGATTCCCAAGTGCTGAGATTACAGGCGTGTGCCACCATGCCCGATTTGTGTGGTGCTGAAGAATCAACCCAGGGCCTTGTGCTTGGTAGGTGAGTGCTGTTAACTGCTGTGCTGTTCCTCCAGCCCTGTGGGTGAATAGTAAAGCGCAGTTGTTCAAGCAAAGCTGTGGTCCCTCTGCCCTCTCCAGTGGTTTATCTATTATCCATGGGCTCTGATGACTATTTAGGGCACCAGGTCCCTGGACTTGCACGTTTTTCCTGCAGCCCATTCATCTGCGTGGGGACCAGGGAATTCAAGGTACTTAGTTCCCAGGTGTCATCCGTTCTTGTCTTTTTTGCCAGGTGAACAGCAAGCCATTGCGAACAGCCTGAGCTCTAGTCCTCATTGGTGCCAGCCTCCTTTTTCAAGATGCCTGAATGATCTTCCTGCTGTGTGCACCCCAGCTGGCCTCCTTAAGCATGTTCTTTGAAAGTGGGGTTCCTCCATCTCTCTTTGCCAAATAGCCTGTGCCTTGCCTTGGACGGGGTTGCCCCTTTCCTGACTCCACACTGCCTTGACGGCCAGTGCCACAGGGGCCCACACCAATCTGCAGTGACCCCACTCCACTGTCCCAACTTAAGGTTATTAGAGTGTCTTGAGCCTGCTGTCTGGAATTCTTTCCTGACCAAGACCAGTTGATGTTCTTGCCAAATAAATTGCTGTTTGCAAGTTCTGATACTGAAGAACAAATTACTGCTTGGCCCAGTGACACGGGTCTGTAATCTCAGCAGTCTGGAAGCCTGAGGCAGGAGGAGCACAAGTTAGAGCCTAGCCTGGGCAACTCAGCGAGACCATCTCAGAATAAGAAATAGAGGCCTAGAGGAATGGCACAGTGGTTAAAGAGCTTCCCTTTCAAGCGCGAGGCCTTGAGTTCTGTTCCCCAGCACCACATAAACAGAGCATAGTGGCACATGCCTGTAATCCCAGCACTTGGGAGGCTGAGGCAGGAGGATTTCTGAGTCCAAGGCCAGCCTGGACTACAGAGCAAGACCCTGTCGCAAAAAAAATAAATAAATAAGGTGGGTATGTAGTTCACTTAAGGCCCTGGGCTCATATCTCACTAACCCCTCCTACCACCAAAAGCAAGTTACTGAAATAGAAGTAATCCAAAGTGAATGCCAGAATGTAGCTTGGTCCCTTAAATTCAACAGGCTTTCTAGACAAGATTTTTTTGTGCAGTTAAGAGATGTAGGAGCCAGGTATGGTGGTGCTCACCTGTAAGCCGGGCACTCCGGAGGTTGAGGCAGGAGGATCCCAAATTGGATCCCAGCCTAGAGAACGTAGTGAGGCTCTTGTCTCAAAAAGGGCTGAAGATGTAGCTCAGTGTGAAGGCTCTGGGTTCAGTCCACAGCACCCCCCCAAAAAAAAAAAAAATTTTCCCCAGAAGTTGGTTCTGGTCAGGCAAGTGGGCTAATGTGGAACAAATGTTGAAAATTGTGCATTAATTATGGCCATTTGAAAACACTAAATCTCCTTAGATACCCGAGGGGGATTAACTCCAGGATACTAAACTCCACGAGAAATCAAATTCTTTATACAAAATAACATAGTATTCGTCTCTAACTTGTGCAAATGCCTTCTGGTGATTCTGGGGAGTAAACCCACTAAGTTGCATGCTTTTTTTTTGAGTCTTACTAAATTGGTAAATTGCCCAGGCTGGTCTCAATTTTTAATCCTCCTTCCCCCGCCTCCCACAACAGCAGGATTACAGGCCTACACAAGGACTAGCCTCCTCCACTGTACTTTAATAAAACATCTCTAAGCTAGACATACTAATACATACCTGTAATTCTAGAACTCTGGTAGCTTGAGGCAAGGAGATGATAAATGTATGCCAAATCTGGACGATTTAGTGAGACCTTTTTAAACATTAAAACGACTTGGTGTGGTAGTACATGCCTGTAATCCCAGCACATGGAGACTGAGGAAGAATTTCAAGTTCAAGCTCAGCATGCAGTTACTAGATACCTTGTAAATCAAAGAATCTTTGGGGCTGAGTGTCACTCAGTGCTTAGTGCCTAGCAAGCAGAAGGCCCTGGATTCAGTTCCCCAGCACATCTACCAGGTATGGTGGTCCCATGCCTATAATCCCAGTACCTGGTAGGCTGAGGCAGGACTGCTATGAATTCTGGGCCCTTTTGCTATATGGGAAGTTCAGGACCACCCAGAACTACAGAATGAGATCCTGTCTTAAAATCAGGCTGGGGATGTAGCCCAGTGTGAAGACAAGAGTTCGGTCTTTACTACCCAAAGTAAGGACTAGGAAAGTAGTTTAATGTCAGTTTCAATCCAGTGTAAGGACAAAAGAAAATCAAGGTGTCTCATAACACAAGTGCCATTACTTTGTGTTCTTTACAGAACAAAGTGTTACCACTTTGTACTAGGCACGTGCACCTCAAGCTATATCCACATCCCTTTGGAGTAGTTGAGTCTGGATATGTTGACACAAGGGCCTAACTTTGCTTTGAGACTACTTTTGGAGGTCTAACCTCTAAAGCACAGAACATGGGTGGAACTGAGAAACTACCCACTTCCACAAGTTCCTGATGGTAACCAAATAAGCACTATTTGACATATATCTGGATCTTTTATCCCTAAATCCCACATCCCAACATAGGCTTATCCTAGTTATTAAAACCTGACTGGTACTGATGGGGTAGTTTGCATATTAGAGTTTAAGACATTGTGAGGGTCAATTATGTATTGCGAGGGTCCCACACCATCACCAGCCATCTCCCTGAATGAGCACACGCCTCGGATCTTTTTTGAATTCCCATTTATTTTTGGCTCTTGGGGCAATGTCATCTTTTCAATATGAAAAAAGCAAGTTCAACACAAAATAGAAATCTGAAGTGTAGGATAGGACAAAACCAAGGGTAGGTGGAAAAAGGCAGTAGCAGAGATTTTGCAAAAAAGATAAAATAAAAGGGGTGGTCTCTTGTCTGTGGGAGGTGGACCATTTAGCTAGCAGTACACACCTTCCCACAGGTAGCTTCTTCCTGGGCAATGAGGGAAGCAAGGGTACTTCTAGAGGCTTAAGGACCAAGGCTGACTCCCTGCATAGTTTTATCCATCAGGGGAAAGGAGTGTCCCGTGAAGGAGGGGGTTAATCGCACTTGACAGAGGACAGCAGACCTCTCCAGAGGGAAAGGAGAGCTCCAAAGAGTGGGAGACTATAAGTGGAGATAATACTGTCAACATCTCTTGAGGCTGAGATGGCGTGTGGAAATAAATTTAAGAGCTGAGATTCCCCTTCCCAAAACTGTCTTTGAATGGAAAATCCCACCCCTTTCCTTGCAGTGACCTCTACCTGCTACCTTCTGCCCTCTTCCCTTGTACACTTCCTGGGCTTAGAATGATGACCATGGATCTAGGTTATCAGCACCTGGCTGGTTTTAAGTGGGATGTGAATGACATGTAGCTTCTTAAAGAATGACCTTCAAAACTAAGAAAACATTATTCAGATGCAAATGTGAGAATTGAGTGTCAGAAGGAAATGGAACATAACCCAGGATGGTAGAAATCTAGGTTTGCCAGAGTGGACAGAGAAGACATTGAACAAACAAATATTTATTGAGCGCCTGCCTGTGTGTTAGGCACTGTTGTGTATCCCCAAAAGAAAAAAAAAAAAAAGGCAGCAAACAAATCTGAAGGAAAGGAAAGGGGCAGCTGAAGAAGGCTGAGGGGAGAAGCCTAGGTGACGGGGACTCTGCCTCAGGCCTCCTCTTCTGCCTCCTCGCCGAAATCCTCTTCCTCTTCCGCGGTGGCATCCTGGTACTGCTGGTACTCGGACACCAGGTCGTTCATGTTGCTCTCAGCCTCGGTGAACTCCATCTCGTCCATGCCCTCGCCCGTGTACCAGTGCAGGAAGGCCTTCCGGCGGAACATGGCAGTGAACTGCTCGGAGATGCGCTTGAAGAGCTCCTGGATGGCCGTGCTGTTGCCAATGAAGGTGACGGCCATCTTGAGGCCGCGGGGTGGGATGTCGCACACGGCCGTCTTCACGTTGTTGGGGATCCACTCCACGAAGTAGCTGCTGTTCTTGTTCTGCACATTCAGCATCTGCTCGTCCACCTCCTTCATGGACATGCGACCTCGGAAGACGGCGGCCACGGTGAGGTAGCGGCCGTGGCGGGGGTCACAGGCCGCCATCATGTTCTTGGCATCGAAGACCTGCTGGGTGAGTTCGGGCACGGTGAGGGCCCGGTACTGCTGGCTCCCACGGCTGGTGAGAGGGGCAAAGCCAGGCATGAAGAAGTGGAGACGAGGGAAGGGCACCATGTTGACTGCCAACTTGCGGAGGTCAGCATTGAGCTGGCCGGGGAAGCGGAGGCAGGTGGTGACACCACTCATGGTGGCAGAGACCAGGTGGTTGAGGTCCCCATAGGTCGGGGTGGTCAGCTTGAGGGTACGAAAGCAGATGTCATAGAGGGCCTCGTTATCGATGCAGTAGGTCTCATCGGTGTTCTCCACCAGCTGATGGACAGAAAGGGTGGCGTTGTAGGGCTCGACCACGGTGTCAGACACCTTGGGTGAGGGGACCACACTGAAGGTGTTCATGATGCGGTCAGGATACTCTTCCCGGATCTTGCTGATGAGCAGGGTGCCCATCCCAGAGCCCGTGCCTCCGCCCAGCGAGTGAGTGAGCTGGAAGCCCTGCAGGCAGTCACAGCTCTCGGCCTCCTTCCGCACGACATCTAAGACTGAGTCAACCAGCTCGGCCCCTTCCGTATAGTGGCCCTTGGCCCAATTGTTGCCTGCCCCAGACTGACCTGTAATGGGGTCACAAAAAAAAAACCCTAGTTAGTAATATGTGGAAGAGGCATGGTTCTACCTTTTAACTTTGACAACTTCACCTGTGATGTATTCTCGCCAGTGAGATTTCAGAACACAGCCATGCATGTTTCCTAACATCTTGCACCCAAATAAATTTAAAATATTACCTACTAATACCATCAACTGTAAGACTCACCGAAAACAAAGTTGTCTGGCCTGAAGATCTGGCCAAAAGGACCAGAGCGAACAGAGTCCATGGTTCCAGGTTCTAGATCCACCAAGATAGCACGGGGAACGTATTTGCCACCTACGGGGAATTAAACATGTGAGAGCCGGCAGTGGGAAAGGTAAGTAACCTGGGGCTGCCAGCTGCAGACTCAGGCTTGTCATTCCCAAGTCTGCCACCAGGTGGCAGCAGGGACCCTTGTGTCTAAAGGGATTCTCATTCAGTCGCTATAATGGATACCCAAGAAAAGAAAAGGACCGGGACAGAAGTGGGAGAGCAAGCAATCAGACCCTGCTCTCACCTGTGGCTTCATTGTAGTACACAGAAATGCGGTCCAGCTGCAGGTCGCTGTCCCCATGATAGGTACCGGTGGGATCAATGCCATGCTCATCGCTGATGACCTCCCAGAACTGCAGACGGAGAACAATGAGCCCTTAGTGGCTACCCACGCCTCCCCTCACCAACGTCAATTCCAAATGCCCTCGAGGTAAGCAAACCGTTACAGGGCCTGGTTTCGCATTAAGTGTCCGCCACACCCTTCAACCAGACACTGGCACACCCAGCACATGCGGACGTCAAATGATGTCCAGCTGGAGGCCCTGACGTTTGCAAACATCATGGCTGACAGATGGAGACTGAATTGACTTTTCAACCTTTTTTCGAAACAAGACCTCACTAGATCGCAAATTTATCTAAGCCGGGCTGGAATTTGTGATCCTCCTGCCTCAGCCTCCCGGAGTGCTGCTGGGATTGCAGGCCTGAGTCACTAACCGGCTAGGACCAGACTTGAACACACGCCCCTCCTCGTCCCGCAAGGGGGTGGGGGCAGACACAGGGCCAAAGAGCGGCTGCCGCAGTAGCCCACCCCCGCCCTCCACGTGACTGCGGCGCAAGCGCACATCCAGCCACCCACAAAGGGAGGTGTCATGTGTGGGCGGGGCGAGCGGAAGAAATTCCGCGCGGCCGGGGCGGGGCTCCTCTCGGGCTAGCGCGCCCCCGCTGGCGGGCAGGGCCGCATTGTCCCCGCGCGCCACAGGCGCCCCGGCCCGAGCCCCGCCCCCGCGGGCCCAGCCCTGCTGCTACAACGTAGCGGCCGCACTTCCTTTCCCGCTACACTGTAACCGCGCGCAAAGGAAAAAAAAAATTCCCCCAAGGCCTCGGAATTTTTTTCCCTTTGCTAGCTTCCGTCCTCGCTTTCCACATGGAGTGGGAAGGATCCACGGAAGAAAAGGCACACCCGTCCACTCCTGGCTTTCCTCTCTCCCCCTCTGTTCTGTTGTCCCTCTTAAGGGCCAATAAAACAAAGTAGAAGTCATTGCCTAGATTTTATTCGCCTAGACACAAAATACTGCGGGAGCACCGAGCGGGAGTCGCTAGGGTGCCCGATCCTTTGTGAGGGTGGGTGACCTGGGGCATCGCGTCCCCCCCGTTTGCAGCTGCCCGCCCAGTTTTGCTGCCTGCCCCCCAGGTTTGCTTTCACAAGCTCCGCCGAGCCGGACAGGCGGGATGGGATGCACATGGGCCAGCCTCACCTCGCTTTGTCTCGGGGCTTCTTTGCCAACTCTTTTCTCTGGTCTTCGGACCGTTAGATTATCCCTTCCCCAAACCCGAATGGACTTCCAGATAGTTTCCCCCAAATCTACCGGCAGGAAAAGTAAGTCCCCATTTTTCAAAGTTAAACGGTACCTGCAAATAAATGGTCACTATACCGATGAACGAAAAACTTCGGGGAGGGAGGACAAAGGATGGACCGCAGACGCCCCCCCCCCCCAACAATCTCTTTTTAACCTGGACTTCCTCATTCCGCGAATAACTCATCGTTTCAAAGATAGATTTAAAATTCTTACCTTAGCACCAATCTGGTTGCCACATTGACCGGCCTGGATGTGCACAATTTCCCTCATAGTTAAATCGGGTTTTTTAAAATTTTTTTGCTCGCCTCAAGGTTTGTACGGGGCAAGAAACTTATGTATTTTTTTCCTTTCCTGGTCGCGGGCTGAAAGGATGGAACGTGCCCCGGAGGCTGGAGCAGCGCGATCCGAACGCGACGGCAGGAAGATTCTGAGAGGCAGAAGAGAGGGGAGGGCGAAGGAGGGAAAGCGGGCAGGGCGGGGCGCGCGTGCGCCGGGGCCGGGAGGCGGGAGAAGGGAGCCCGCGCCCGGCACGGGAGACAAAGGCACCTGGAGCCGCGCTCTGATTTGTCAATACTGGTCACGTGCCGGACGTCCATTGGTCTCTGCCCCCAGGTTGAGCGCAATCTTCTCTGGGAGTTGTAGTCCTCTATTGTTGTCCACGCTGCAAAATGAAGTTACAAATGGGTGGGTACTGGCTTTTTTTTTCTGTTTGTAGGGTTTTTTAATGAAAAAATAACCGTGCACAAAATTGCTTTCCTCTATGCTAGAGATTTTTACGTAAAAAAAAATTAGCTTTCGGGGATGCAAGCGTTGGAAAGTCTGGGATGCGGAGAGTTGGGAGGTTGGATAGGCACGCCCTAAAAACTCGCCTCTGCAGTAGCTCTCCGGAGGACCCGGCTGCTTACCTCAGCGAAAACGGAACAAGTGTGACACCCTGCTCTGCTACATAATATCTAGTTGTGATGACCCAAGGCATGAACTTCGGTAAACAGCTGCTCCCCAGATAGGAGGAAGGAAGGAATTGCCCCCCTATTTCCTTGGTGGTTTCAAGTGATAATTTCAAAAAAGAAACAAAATTGCAGCGATGATTTTTCAGAATACAGACGTATAGAGGCTACGTTCAAAGAAAGAGTTGAATATTTCAGATCTGGGATTTAGGAAGCTAGACTTCTTCCTGTGTGTAAGGGGAACTGGGCCTCAGTGCAAAATTCCAAGACACCTTAGTTATCTGGTCAAAGGGGAACTATTGGGGTGAGACGCCTGTTAGAATTTCAGCGATTTTCCAGCAGTGCCCCTCGAATAAGCCCTGATGAGGTCAAAGGTGTTTCAAATCACTGATTACGCTGACCAGGTGTTGCCGTTTAAGAACCTCAGTGGTTTACAGGAGAATAAGGGGGAAATTGAGTAACCCATGGCCTTCTTCCAAGGAATGCACTCTTCCACAGATGTTAATGCACCAGAGCTGGAACTAGGGATACGAAATGACATGTAATCTCAGCACTCCAGGAGGTTATGGGAAAAGAAGCACAAATTCAAGCTCACCTTGGCTAATTTGGGCCACCTAGTGCGACTCTGCCTCAAATGGTAATATCTGGGGATGTAGCTCAGAGCGAGGTCCTGATTTGGTCCTGAGCACCGCAAAGAAAGAAAGCTAGCTAGCTGGGGACCTAGCTCAGTGACTAGAGCCCTTGCCCAGGAAGCTTGGTTATCCAGGACCATATAATAGCTGGGCGTGAGGGAGCTTGTCTGTAATCCCAGGTTCCCGGCTGAGGCAGGAGGATTGCCGCGAGTTCGAGGCCAGCCTAGGATAGAGTTTAGAATCAGCCCCGACTACAGAGTGACATCCTGCTACCACCCACCCCACCCCCCAAATTAGCTCTCTGGCTCCAGGATCTTGTAGTCTGTTCGGAATTATAGAAATAATGGAGAATGATAAGCTGGTAAGCATTGTAATAGAGATGTAATATCAAAGTCATAGTTTTCACATTCGATCATTAAACAGAATAACACATTTCTAACTCACCTAAAGAACATCCGGTGTGTAAGACCCTTCTAATCATTTAAAACAATGCCTCAAGCCAGGCATGGTGGTTTACACACCTGAAATCCTAGCACTGGACGATGAGGCAGTAAGATTGCAAATTCTAGACTAGTCTGGGCAATTAGACACTTGGTAAGACCTTGTCTCAAACTAAAAATAAAAACGAACTGGGAGGGGCTGGAGGAAGGGCTCCGCGGCTAAAGCTTTTCGCTAAATCCATTCCCCAACACCACATAAACTGGGCGTGGTGGCCCACAACCATAATCCCGGCGCTAGGGAGGCTGAAACAGGAGGATTGCCTTGCCTGGGCTCCATAGTGAGTTCAGGAGCAATATAGGCTACGTACAGAGCGAAACCCTGTTTCAAATATATAAAAACTATTTCAGCCTATTTGATTGTTGTGGACACAGTTAATAGGGGAAAACTTCCTATGGACAGGTCAAATTCTTACTATTTTATTGAGACAATGATTTTTATCATCCATTGCTTCATCAATTGGAAGGCGAGAACAGACTTTATGTTAACAAAATAGCTTTCTCTTCGCCTATGAACGTTATCTTCAGAATCCTCCATTTAGGAAAATGACCTGAAAATGTCCGGCCAGGGATATATATTCCCAGGGAGAAATGATCTGACTTTACAAGCAAGCTCATGGGAAAAGAAACATGATTGCAATGAGGAGTCCCCAAGGGCCACGCCTACGGGCTGTTCTCCAAATTGCAGGCTCCAGCCACGACTGCAACCCGCAACCCGTTTTCATTTCTCATGAGTCAGCGAACACCATGCCTGGGATGACAAGCAAGACGCTCTGGCCGCACCAGGCGCCTTTTTCGTGACATCTATGGTTATAGCCCTTCTATCCGGCTGCCAGCCTCTGGCGCCAGACTCTATGGTATCAGTTTGCAAATCCGCGCGGGAAGTGGGTGGGAGAACGGTAGTGGGTTGTCCCTTGGAGTTGCCCAATCGCGGTGCATATTTCAGCGGAAGCACAGCCGCCTCTGATTAGCGTCGTTCTTCAACTGTCTCAGTTTCCCGCCAGCTGCTGCTCCTTCAAGCTGTAGGGGGAAACGGGGCGGGCTGTAGGCGGAGCTTCGATTGTGCCTGCGTCAATTAGCGTGCGACAGACTGTGAAAGACAGCGACAGTAGCCAATCAGAGAATCGATCCCGTTCCGGCGCACGCACTCACGCCACTCCGGTCGCGACCGTTACTGGTGGCGCGCGCGGAGACTTAAAATAGGTGAGTTCTGGGGGCCTCGCCCACAGCTCGCCGGGTATCGTCTCGTCTCCTCCACAGGGCGGAAGGGGCGTGCCTTGGGTTACGACTGGGCGGAGGTAATTTGAAAGTTTGCTTTTGAGATTGTGATACTCTTTCCTGGCACCCTGACCTCAGTATCGGTACGAGGACCCACGGAGAGGTTGGGCCAGAAGACATTCCACGGGAGTGTGGAATTCAAGATGGCGGCTCTTCGTATGGGCTCCTAGGGTCGTGGGCGTTTGTTGAGTTGGCGCGTCGTAGGGATGGAGTTGACACTCCATGGTGGCGCCCTAATTTCCCTATCAATGGCTTCTAGGTTATCTCTTAAGATAAAATCCACCAATACTATTTTAAGTATATATATATATATATATATATACACACGTGTGTGTATGTATATATGTTTATGTATGTATGTATATATATTGAAAATGGAGCCTAGGTCCCTCACACTGAACTACACCCCCAACCCATTTTTGTTTTTAGTTTTGTGGCAGGGCTTCGCTACAGTGCCTAGGTTGGGCACGACCTTGAGGTCTTCCTGGTTCAGCCTCCCAGAGTGCTGGGATTATAAACTTGGGCCAGCTCTATTCCTTTCCTTTGTTTTTTCCGTCAGTAGAGTCGTGATGTAACCTTCATGAGGGGTAGTATTCACCTTACGTTTTGTTCAGAACGTATCGTGAACATATCCCAGCCCTGTCCCGTTTGTTGTGGCCACTTCAGATGGTCTAGAGAGGAAAGACAGTTCCACTAGTTCAAGCCTGCAGGCAGGGTGTAAGGACATCAGATTCAGAGGGTCTTGCTGAAGACTTTCAATTTTTGTAGTATTTCCTGGGCATGGGAAGCCACCTGAGAATGTTAGGGAGAGAGATTATCTGGGTAATCTTCGGTAAATCCTTTCCCCATCTACATTGGAATTTATTTGTAAACGTACGAGTAATACCTGTTTTACAGAATTCTTAAATGAGCTGGACAAATGGCACAGTGGTTGAAGTGCTCAAGGACACCTGAGTTCCATTACCCAGCACCACATAAAGCCAGATTGGTGGCACATGCCTGTAATCGCAGCACTCGGGAGGCTATGAGTCCAAGGCTAGCTTGGGCTATATAGTGAATTAAGGACCAGCCTGGGCTACAGAGCAAGACCCTGTCTCAAAAACAAAACAAAAAGCAATTAAATGAGCTGATGAATATAATTAGAGTACTGCTTGACACATAGGAGCCTCTGTGTTTCTTGTATGCTATGTTTCTTCGAACCTGGAGATTGAACCCAAGGCTTTTTCAGTGAGCTACATCCCCAGTCCATTTTTATGTTTATTTTGAAACAGGGTCTCTGAGTTGCTCAAGCCAGACTCAAATTTGCAGTCCTTCCATCTCATCTTTCCAAAGTGCTGGGATTAGAGGCCTGGGCCAGTAGGCCCAACCAGTTCTTTGAACTTTACTCTAGTTACACCAAGGTGGCCTGGTAAAGTGTAAAAATCATGAGCATTAGCCAGGCCCAATTGCTCATTGTGAAGGCCCTGTGCTCAGTCTCCTACCACAAGAGAAAAAAAGGCTTGGTAGCCGGCAGCACATTTATTGTGTGTGTCCACTTAATCTGGGTGGTATTCTGGGCAACTTACCCTTCTTCACATCAGCTCCCTAAATTCCTGCCTCTTCCTATGATTACTATGGTTGACACAACACAGTGCCCAACACATACTTGGCATATGTTAGCAAAATGGTGTTTTTCAAACGTAGGTTGCAACCCAGTGAAATTAGTAGGTCCAAATCATTGTATGTATGCGTGTGCAAGTACACCCACTGCTGGGGAATGAGCCTAGGACCCTCGTACCAAGTTACATCCACCAACTTGTTTTGTTTTTGATTTTGAGAAACGGTCTTGCAGTGTTTGTTAATGGCCAAACTAGTGATCCTCCTGCATCATCCTTGAATAGTGCTGAGTTTACAGGCCTGCACTACTAGGCCTGGATATAGCATTGTAACTATAAAGTGAATAGAAAATACCAGTGTATGGTACATACTATGTATAGCATTGTTCTTTAGAAAGGAGCAGGGAGGCTGGAGGAATAGCTCAGCAGTTAAAGCGCTTGCCTGCAAAGCAAGCGCTAAGTACCCAAGTTCAGTTCCCCAGACCACATGAGCTGGGCATGGTGGCACATGCCTGTAATTCCAGCACCGGGAGGCTTAGGCAAGAGAATTGTTCTGAGTCTAAGACCAATCTGAGTTACATAGTGGATTCAGAACCAGCCTGGACTACGGAGTGAGACCCTGTCTCAAAAAAAAAAAAAAAAGAAAAAGAAAAATGAAAGCAGGTCCTTACTCTGTTGACCAGGCTGGCCTTACACTACTGGGCTGAAGTGATCCTCTTGCTTTACTCTCCCAAGTAAATGAAACTACAGATATGTACCACCAAGACCGGCTTTTTTTTCTTCTTTTTTTCCTTTTTTTTTTTTTTTTTTTTGTTGAGACAGGGTCTCCTCTGTAATACAGGTTGGCTTTGAACTCAAGGCAATCCGCCTTCCTCAGCCTCCTCTCGTGAGTGCTGGGACTACAGGCATGTGCCACCAAACCCAGCTTTACATGGTGCTGAGGAATCGAACCCAGGGCCTTGCACTTGCTAGGCAAGCACTTTTAAACATTGTGCCATTCCTCCAACCACCCCCACTTTTTTGAGACGGGGTCTCCCTGCGTAGTCCAGGCTGGACTCAAACTCACAGTAATCCTCCTGCCTTAGCCTCCCAAGTGCTGGGATTATAGACATGCACCACCATGCCCAGGTTATTTAGTGCTGGAATCAAACCCAGGGACTTGCTCTTGCTAGGCAAGCACTCTTAACCACTGTGCTGTTCCCCCATTCCTCACCCCAGATTTTTGGTATGGTGGCTTGAATACAGGGCTTTTGCTCTGAGCTACATCCCAGCCCATTGTTATTATTTATTTGAGAGAATGTGTCACTAAATTGCCCAGGCAGGGCTTGAACATGAATCATCTTGCCTAAGTCTCCCAAAGTGTTTGGATTATAGGACTCTACTACTAGGCCCAGCTTCAAAATTTTATTAATACAGAAAAAGTACATTTGTATAGACTTGTAGGTTTGGATCCTTATAATTTATATTTTTTACTTAGTGTCTTTTTTGTTGTTGTTGTTGTTCTTGAGACAAGGTCTCCTCTGTGGCCCATTCTGTCCTGAACTTACTATTGAGTCCACGTTGGCCTTGAACTCATCACAGTCCTCCTGTCTCAGCCTCCCAAGTGCTGGGATTACAGGTGTGTGCCTGGTTTATATGGTGCTGGGGAATCAAACTCAGGTACTTAGCACTTGCTAGGCAAGCACTTTAATCACTGAGCCATTCCTCCAGCCCTACTTAGAGCCATAGTAAAAAAAAAAATTCTTTAAATAGGTGGTAGTGGGGGGTTGAATCCAGAGGTTCAGCTACACTAGGCAAATTCTCTACTACTGGCCTACACACCCAGCCTCCCAAATATTTTTTTAAATGCTTCAGAACATCAGGGCTGAGAATATAGCTCAGCAGTTAGAGAGCTTGCAGAGCATGTACAAGGCCATGGGTTCCATTCCTCAGCACCACATAAGAATTATCCAGATGTGATGGCACATGCGTGCAGTCCCACCACTAGGGAGGCTGAGGCAGGAGGAGTTCTGTGAATTCAAGGCTAGCTGAGGCTACAAAGTGAGCTCAGGACCCACCTCAGTTACAAAGTGAGACTTTGTCTCAAAAATAAATTGAAATAATATTTTGGAAGGTTAACAACAGAATGATTGGTGAAAAAGGCAGTGTTTACTTCTGTAACTCTGTCGACTTACCCCAGTGTATGTAAATCAATGGCAGGGATAATGACAATGTTTCTTTTCCAGATTATGGAAGACACCCAGGCTATTGACTGGGATGTGGAAGAAGAGGAGGAGACAGATCAATCCACTGAGTCCTTGGGAGGAAGGTTGGAGCCTGTAGGACAGCTGCGTCTCTTCAGTGGTGTCCATGGACCAGAGAAAGGTCAGGGGGTGCTGCATACTGAAGCGTGAATATAGATCTTTTTCAGTACTGAGGGAGGGGGGAAGTATTAGAAGTTTGTATTTGTTTCAGAGAGAAAGAAAAAATCATAGTTCAGAGAGATCTGAATATTTATTTTACTGGAAGTAGAGGAGGCCAAATGAGTTGATGATTCTAAGCTGAAGTCCCGGACTCACTAGAGGTGATTTCTACTTTGATAGCAGAAAAGTGAAATGATTCACATAAAATGTAGTGTGGTGTGAAGACAGTGTAGTGGCAGTGGTTATGCAGCAGTGCACATAACACCCCTGAGCCATACATATAATATGGTTAAGATAAAACTGGACATGGTGGGCATTAGGAGGATTGCCATGAGTCCAAGGCCAGCCTGGGCTACATAGTGAGTTCAAGACCAATGTGGGCTACAGAGTGAGACCCTGTTTCTGAAATAAAAATCAAAATAGCATTCATATGCTTTGGACTCTGAAAAATAAAGTTGATATTAATTACTAATTAATAAATATAAATTATTTAAAAGAAACAAATCCAAGGGATCAATGGTAGAGCATTTGTGTAGCATGTGGAAAGCCCTGAGTTTCAACTCTAGTACCACCAAAAAAAGGTTGGCTGGAGGCATAGCTCAGCGGTTCAAGTGCTTTGCCTACCAAGTGCAAGACCCTGCGTACAATTCCCCAGCACTACTACATAAGCTGGGCACAGTGTCACACACCTATAATCCCAGCACTCGGGAAGCTGAGGCAGAAGCATTGCATGAGTTGTAGGCCAGCCTGGGCTACATAGTGAGTTCAAGACCATCCTGGATGATAGAGTGAGACTGTCTCAAAAGCAAGTAAACAAGCAGGTAGGCAAGAAAGAGGAGAAGTGAATTGGTAGGATTGCTTGTGCCCTCGCTGCCTAGGTGTCAGAGGGCTTTTTATTTTTGTACTAATTATAGGGTCCCAACTAGATCATTTTCCTAATGACAGGCCATACTGTGGCCTTGCAACCTATCCACCTCTTTAATTCGTAGATTTCCCCCTATACCTCGGGAAGAACGTGGTAGGCCGGATGCCTGACTGCTCTGTGGCTCTGCCCTTTCCGTCTATCTCCAAACGACATGCAGTGATTGAAATCTCAGCCTGGAACAAGGCACCTGCCCTTCAGGATTGTGGGAGCCTCAATGGTACTCAAATCTTGAGGCCTCCTAAGCTCCTGAGCCCTGGGGTGAGTCATCGTCTGAGGGACCAAGAATTGATTCTCTTTGCTGACTTGCCCTGCCAGTACCACCGCCTGGACGCTTCCCTTCCTTTTGTCTCCACGGGCCCTCCAACTGTGGAGGAGAACCCCAGGGCGCAGAGAGATACGCAGGCTTCTGGGCTTCTATTGGCTGAGGACTCAGAGGAGGAAGGAGGTAAGCTTGTGTGTTGGGAGGGCAGATGAAGTGACAGGGGTGATGAGCATAAAACTGTCAACTCATTCTTTCTGTTCTTGTCAGGTTTTCTTTCTGAAAGGTGTGTGGCAGAGGAATCTGGGATCACAGCTGCCACTTGGACAGTAGTTCCAGAAAGGTAAGTACCGAAGTGGCAGGCATTGAAGCCTTCACCAGTAGAACCAGCAGGGGCTGGAAGGTCAGCCTGTAAGAGATGATTTTCTTCAGAGGTGTGCCTGAGGGACTCTATGTACTCACTTACTCAGCTGCTTTTATTTTTTTCAGTACTGAAGACTGAACCCAGCCTTCACATTGAGCTATCTTACTAGCCTTAAATTTCCCAGGGTGGGCTCTAGCTCCAGATCCTCTTGCCTCTGCCTCCTATGCTGCATCTGGCTTCAGGTGCTTTTTTCTTTCTTTCTTTCTTTCTTTCTTTCTTTCTTTCTTTTTTTTTTTTGAGATGGTCTCATTCTGTAGCCCAGGCTGGTCCTGAACTCACTCTGGATCCCAGGCTGGCCTTGGACTCACAGCCGTCCTCCTGCCTCAGTTCCCTGAGTGATGGGACTACAGGCATGCACCACTACATCCAGTTTATGTGGTGCTGGGGAATCAAACCCAGGGCCTGTGCTTGCAAGGCAAGAGCTTCAACTGCTGTTGGCATCCATCTAGCCCTCCAGGTGCATCTTTATGGAGCACCTTTGATATACTGATTGTGAGAGGTAGAAAAAAAATATTGCCTGTGCCTGCCTCAAGAAGCTCACAGTAGCTGGGCCCAGTGGCGCAGGTCTGTAATCCTAGCACTTTAGGAGGCTGAGGCAGGAAAATTACAACTTTGAGCCCAGCTTGGGCATCTTAGCAACTTGGCAAGAGCCTGTCTATAAAATAAAAATAAAAAAGGCGAAGGGGCTGACAGTTTAGCTCTCAGCAAAATCTCTGTGTTCAGTCTCTGGTACTAAGAAAAGATTGTGGCTCACAGTTGTTAGCCAGGTCTGGTGGTACAGGTTTGTAATCTCAGCACTCTGGTGTGTGGAGGTAGGAGAATTGCTAGTTTGGATCCAGTCTGGGCAATTTAGCAAGACCTTGTCTCAAAAAAGAAAGTGGGGAGGGTTGGGATCGTAGCTAAGTGAAGACTATGGACTTGATTCTCAACACATACACATATATACACATGTGCACATGTGCATACGTACACCCGCCCCAGCTCATAGTTAACTGAGATATCCCTTCCCAGGAAATAGAGTCTATGGTAATTTTTTTTTTCTCTTGCTTTCTCAGTGATGAAGAGGGGCCTTCTCCACACCCAAGTGGCCCTGGGCCATCTTTTGCTTTCAACATAGACAGTGACACAGATGAAGATGAAGGTGTGCAACCAGCACCCGCAAAGGCCCCGTCACTGGCTAGGGCACATGCTGCTGAGCAAACAAAGCAAACTGACGGTGGTGGAGTTACAGTTGACACCCAGCTAGTAAAGTCGCAGCCTTCAGTGGAGGGAGACGAAGACCAAAGAGTCATGAGGGCTGCAAGAAATGGAGTGGTCCCAGTTGAGGTGGTTCTGGAAAGGAGCCAGCTTTCTGGGGAGGACAGTGACACAGACGTGGATGAAGGGAGCCGGCCTTCTGGAAGGCCAACTAAGCTCCCTCTGGAAAGGATGCATTCTTCCAGCCTCATGCACAGTGATACTGATGTAGAAGAAGAGGCGATCCCAGCCACCCCAGTCAGAGCTCCTCTGAGGCAAAGGCAGATTGTCCATGTGGCTGGTGAGAAGGGCCCTGGTGCACTTAGAGTGGCACATCTGCAGAGGGGGCCGGCTGGTAGTGAGATAGATGTGGAGGAAGGGGAGGTCCTGCTGGCTGTCCCCTTGGAGGGAAGCCAACTTTCTGTGATTATCAACAGTGATACAGATGATGAGGAAGAAGTCTCTGTGGCACTCACTTTGGCATGTCTGAAAGAGAACAGAGCCGTTCTGTGGGACAAAGACACAGATACAGAAAAAGACGGACCACAATATGTAGTCCTTTTGGAACAAAACCAAACTGCTTCTGGGACAGACAGTGACACAGATATGGAGGAGGAGGGACTCCCAGTAGAAAAGAGAGAAAGTGTCCCCATTAGTCACATAGACAAGGATGAAACACTGGTATCACATTCAGAAGGGGGCCACCCTCCCCCTGGGGATCGTGGTGTAGGTGAGGAAACAGATATGAACTTAGCTGGGATTTGTTATGCCTCTGCCACAGTAGATACCAACACAGAAGTGGAAGAAGTCCCACCAGGGTCAGTTGTTACACATCTGAAGAAACATCACATGCCTGTGGAAGGGACAAATCGAGCAGCAAAACTTCCTGTGATGCCTCTAGAAGAAGCCTGGCCTCCTGATGAGGACACAGCCTCTTCATTGGCAGATGTAAGAAAGAGCCAGCCTCTGGCAGAGGGGATCAGTGACACAGAGTGGGCTACCCCTGTTCGTGAGCAGGAGAGTGCTCCTCACGTGCGACCCCATGCGTCATCTGTGGCACAGGTGGAGCAGGTGGTATACACAGACATGCCAGGGGAACCTCCCCAGGCCCAGAGAGAGGGCACGCACTCTCTCACATGGAGGGAGAGGAAATCATACAGAGGCTCCTCCAAAGACTCCAAAGACAGCCATGATGGTAAGTGCCGCAGTTTCTTTCTCCCTTGGCCCTTGAACTAACAGTGACTATCGGGGTTTGAAAAGAGAACAGTAGAGATGAAGTGAGAAGCTAATGGTCAGTGATCCTGTACTCCTCTTTGTGAGATCTTGAAGATCTGGACTTTAAGGCTACCCAGTTCTTTGTGAAGAGGGAAAATCAGAGCCTGGAAGGTGAAGATATCTGAGTTGTTGGGATCCCAGTACAGGGGAATCTGGGAGACTAGACTTGGGGAGAGGGGTCCTTGAATGGTGTAAGCGCAGCTGTGGGAGGGTGGGAGACCAGGAACAGGGTCCTAGAGTTTTGCGGAGGAACTGTGCTCAGACTATCTTTTCTTGTGTAGCAGTCCAGAATTTGGAGGATGAACCCACCCAGGCCTTCCCATGTATTCTGTCCCCAGAGCCTAGTCCTTCCCTTTGCAGCTTGCAGACCTCAGGTATAAGAAACTTTCCTCCTCTCTATCTCAAGCTTTATACCCTTTCTTGTTTCTCCATCTCAGAAAAAATCAGACCCATACCCAACTAGTCTAGATCATTTTAGTATTGTTTGTTTGTTGGTAGTACTAGGGACTGAACCCAGGACATCTGTACTGAGTTACAGCCCCAGCCTTTTTATTTTAAGACAGAGTCTCACCAAGTAGCTAAATTGCCCAGCCTGGACTTGAACTTGTGGTCCTCATACCTTAACTTCCCAGAGTGCTGAGATTATAAGCATATACCCAACCAAAACATTTTATTTTTTAATTTTATTTACTTATTTATGCATGTTCTTTGTGTGTGTGTGTGTGTGTGTGTGCATGCGCGCCAGCATGCGTGTGGTACTAGGGATTGAGCCCAGTGCCTTCACACTGAACTACATCCCCAACCCTTTTTTCTTTTCTTTTTTTGAGACAGGTGTCACTCTGTAATCTAGGCTGGTCCTGTACTCACTGTGGAGCCCAGGCTGCTGGGCTCAAACTCACAACTCAACAGCAATCCTACCTACCTCTCAGCAGTGTTGACTGCTGGAATTATACTCTTAATTATTGGCATGTGCCACCACACCCAGCTAGTTGGTTGGTTGGTTGGTTGGTTGCTTGGTTGGTTGGTTTGTTTGTTTGTTTGTTTGTTTTGAGACAGGGTCTCAGTCTGTAGCCCAGGCTGGTCCTGATCTCACTGTGCAGCCCAGATGCCTTGGACTCATGGCAGACTTGTGACAGTCCTCCTGCCTCAGCCTCCTGAGTGCTGGGATTACAGACATGTGCCACCATACTGAGGTTTATGTGGTGCTGGAGAATTGTAGTCGGGGTCTTGGATTTCCAAGGCAAGAGCTTTAACCACTGTGCTGTTCCTCCAGCCCTTAGATAACTTTTTTGTAATAGCCTACTGAGTGAGCTTTTGTATGAGACAAGAGCCTTCTTATAACATTAGATGTTGTAACTATCACCTTTGTTTCCAGCTTCCCTTTGTTTATTTATTTATTTATTTAGAGACAAGGTCTCACTTTGTGGCCCAGGCTGGCCCTAAACTCACTTTGTTGCCCAGGTTGGCCTTGGACACACTGCAGTCTCCCTGCCTAAGCCTCCCTGTGTGCCGGGATTGCAGGTGTGCCACCACACCTGGCTTTATATAGTGCTGGGGAATCAAACTCAGGGCCTTGTGCTCGTAAGGCAAGCATTTTTAACCATTGTGCCCTTCCTCCAACCCCTTCGGCTTCCCTTTAATCATTTATTTATTCCCATATTTATTGGCACTGGGCACGGAGGCCAGGGTCTACACCTTGAATGATGTCCCTGGCCCAGTTTTGTTTTTTGTTTTTTGTTTTTTGTTTTTTGTTTTTTTTTTGAGGTAGGGTCTTGCTGATTTGCCACATTGCCTAGGCTGGGGTCAAACTTGTGATTCTCCTGCCTCAGCCCCCAGAGTGCTGGAATTATAGGCCTGTAACCACCAGGCCCAGCTTATTTATTGTATTTATTTATCTTACATACTGGGGATTGAAAGCAGGGTCTCTGTGCTGAGCTACATCTACAACCTGTTTTTATTGTTTGAGATACAGTCTCACTAAGTTGCCCATGCTGACCTGAACTTTAATTTCACCTGCTGCAGCCTCTCAGAGTGCTAGGATTACAGGCATATACTGCCAGACCTGGCTTTTAACCTATTTAGATTTTTTTTTTTTTTGAGACAGGGTCTCACTCTGTAGTCCAGGCTGGTCCTGAACTCATTATGTAGCCTAAGCTGACCTTGAACTCACACACAGTAATCCTCCTGCCTCATCCTTCCAAGTGCTGAAATTATAGGTTTGCACCATTATGTCCGGCTTAGGTGGTGCTGGGGAATCAAACTCGGGGCCTTGTACATGCAAACACTCTGACTCCAGCTCCTAAATGTGTTATTCATGTGTTATTCATGCTATTCCTCCAGCCCCTAAATTTGTTATTCATGTGTTTTTAGTCTTTTCTCAACCTGTTGTCTTTTATTTTCATCTACCTACATTTCTCTCTCTGACTTTTCCTGTTTATTTCCAGCTACCCTGGATGAGCCATGGGAAGTCTTGTCTACCCAGCCATTTTGTGTGAGAGAGTCTGAGGCCTCTGAGCCCCAGCCTGCCGCCTCCCACCTGGAGGGCCATGGACCTTGTCCGTCTCCACGAAACCAACATCCAGAGAACCCAGTTAACATAGAGTCGTCAGGCAGTCAAGGCAGAGGGACGCAAACTTTGGAGAAAGGCATGGATATACCACAAGAATCAGCAGAGAGAGTAACCCCTGAGATAGGGCCGCCAGAAGGGGCTGTCAGGGAATGGCCACCAGAAAGAGAAGGAGAAGGTGTGATGGAGGAGGAGCCATTGGAAGCATTAACGAGGGGGATAGACGATAAAGAGCAGAAACAGGTGTTAGCTGGAGATACTCACTGGGAAGAGTCTGACCAAGAGGTGAAAAGTGAGAGTACTGAAAGGGATAGAGAGAATTTGAAGGTGGGCGTGGAGCCATCCGAGGAAGTTCAAGAGAAAGAAAAAGAGAAGCAAATCCTCAGAAGAGAAGTATCTGAGAGAGTCTTAAAGAAACTACTACCAGACAGAGAGTGTGAGCCAAGTGGGTTGGAAGTGGCCGTTGAGAGAGGAGAGGTGCAGGGAGGGAGCCAGGACCCAGAAGGGCTGGCCGCCAGCCCAACACCAGAGCCTAGAGCAGGGATAGGGCATCTTCAAGGACTTGCTTCAGCCCCAGCGGTTTCTGAGAGTCAGTCAAGTATAGAAAGGGGAGCCCCAGTGAGCCCTAACAGGCAGCAAAGTGGTAAGTGAAGGAAGAGGGGAACTCCAGGTAGTATGTAGTCCTCGTAATAATGCCTCCCTGAACAACCTACTGCGTGAACTCAGCGCCCTTGTGTTTCTGTTTAGGCCACTTGAATTACAAGATGCCACCTGCTGAGACTGCTTCCAGGGTGAGAGCTGCTTTCCTAGACTCCTCTACTCCACAAGTCACCCCTTTATCCACTCTAGTGCCCTTGCCCTGGCTTTGTTTTAATCTCTTCCTTTAGGTGGGTAGACAGGTGGTTCCAGTGCTTACCTTAGCATGCACGAGACGCTAGGTTCAGTTCCCCAGCACCACGTAAAATTAGCCAGGCAGGTGTGGTAGTGCACACCTGCAATCTCCGCATTCAGGAGGCTGAGGCAGGATCATTATGAGTTCAAGGTCAGCCTGGACTATAGAATGAAACCTTTTCCGTATTCTCAGTTTTTTTCAGTTTTTACCACTCCTCAGATGGCTCTTTGCCCTTTGTCCCCATTGTTTTCTTTATTTGTTTCCCAAGTGGTAGTTCTTCTACCTGACTCAGAAAGGAAGTCCTTTTCCTCCACCCAAATGTGGAGAGCCCTGTCCTGGAGTTACAGGGAGAGGCCTGTGGGAAGAGGACTGCTTCTGCCAATCTGTTGGAAGAGAAGTCACAGGCAGAATGAAAAATGCCAGTTTTCACACCATGAATAAGGACCCAGAGCAGCATCTAGTGTTTAATCTGTCTCTCACTACCTCTTCCTCCCTCATTTGCTTCTGTTTCTCCCCAGGGTGATCTGGAACCTGCAGATGCCCAGCTGCCTCCTACAGCGCCTAAGACCTCAGTCCCACCCCCAAGCCCTTTTCGCTCTCAGAGACAAAAACATCCTGCACCTCAGCCCCTCTGTTCTCTTCCATCTTTTGAGCCTTCCCTGTCCTCAGGGCTAGAGGCTCTCAGCCCACAGTCTAATGCCACGCCCTCCTCCAGTATAATGCCTCCTTCACTTTCCCCTCCTGCCCGTGAGCCTCCCCCCACCATTCGTCAGGGTAGGACACGTAGGTCATCTGTCAAGATCCCTGAACCAGTTATCCATGCAGTCCCTGAGCCCCAGCATTCCACCTCTACAGAAAAATCTGTCACCCCCAAGCCCACATCTCGGACTACTAAAGGCAGGGCACGTAGTAGGTTCTCTGTCAAGACTCCTGAAATACTTGAACCAACAGCTCCCCAACTCCAGCCTTCCAACCCCATAGATCAGTCTGATGCCCCCAAGCTAATTTCTCGGGTCACTCAGGGCAAGACTTATAGGTCCTTCGTCAAGACCTCTGAACCTGTGGTTCATATAGCCCCTGAGCTCCAGCCTTCCACTTCCACAGACCAACTTACCACTCCCAGGCCTACATCTGGAGTCCCTCAGGGCAGGACAACTAGGTCCTCTTTTGTGACCCCTAAACCAGTTGAGCCAACAGCCCCTAAATTCCAGCCTTCTACCTTCACAGACCAATCTATCACTTCTAAACCCACATCTCGAGTCACTCGGGGTAAGATAAATAAGTCCTCTGCCAAGACTTCAGAACAAGTTGTCACCACAACCCCAAAACTAGAGCCTTCTGCTTCTACAGAACAGCCTGTTCCCTCCAAGCCCCCATCTGCAGAAACTCGGGGCAGGAAAAAAAGGTCTTCAGTCAAGACCTCTGAAACAGTTGAGCCAGCAGCCCCTAAATTCCAGCCTTATACCTGTACAGATCAGCCTGTCACACCCAGGCCAACTTCTTGGGTAACTCGAGGCAGGGCCCGTAAGTCCTCTATCGAGACTCTTACAGCAGTTGAATCAATAACCCCCAAACTCCAACCTTCCACCTCCACGGACAACCCTGTCAATCCTAAGCCCACATCTCGGGGTGCTCAAAAGAGGACATGTAAGTCCTCTCATAAGACCCCTGAACCAGTTGAGCTATCAGCCTCTGGTCTTGAGCTTCCCACCACTGTACACAAGCCTGCCAGCCCTGAGGCCGCAGATGACAGTGGGACACAGAAGTCTTCAGCATTAAGTGCTGCTACACCTCCACCTATCCCCGAAATCCATTCTGTCACCATGGACCAGCCTGTTCTTCAAGCCAGTTACAGCAGAAGACTGAGGGCTGCTGGGAAGCATGGCTCCTTCATAGTTCCCAGTGTCCATAAAACTTGCTGTGTACCCCCTGAATCGGAAAACAGATTAGGCACACTGAGAGCAGCTGGGTTGCCTGAGCCCGTTCCTGAGCCCTCTAGCCATCTTCCTAAGGCACTCACTCATGCTCCCCAGATCCAAAATGTGGAGGCAGCAGGTAGATCTGGGTTTTCCTCAGAGCCCCAGCCTAAGGTCTCTGAAAGGCGAAAGAGGCCCTCTGCCACCACAGACTCACTCCTTCAGAAACGGCCCAAAACAGGACCCTCACAGAAGACACTGACTCCCAAGGAAGAGGAAGAAGATATCCCAGAGAAGTCGGGAAAGAAAGAGGTGAGGAGAGGGCTGGGACCTCAAAGCTAGGAAAAAGCTTCAGGCCCAGAAACTTCCATTAAGGTGTTTCTTAATCCCAGGATGTAGGCAAGAAGAAGAGAGACCAGACAGAAGAGTCCGAGGGAATACCAAATCGCAGCCTCAGGCGGAGCAAACCTAACCAACAGTCAACAGCAGCCCCCAAAGTAGGAGAAAAGAGACCTGAGGCTTTGTGGGGGACAGGGGACCCCAAGGAAGGCTGAGGAGTGGGTGCTTCTGGGTTAATTTGACCAGCTCAGGCCAATTTTCCAACAGGTACTCTTCACAGGAGTTGTGGATGCTCGTGGGGAGCAAGCTGTGCTGGCTCTGGGGGGACAACTAGCCAACTCGGTGGCAGAGGCATCTCACCTGGTCACTGATCGAATCCGCCGAACAGTCAAGTTCTTGTGTGCCCTAGGGAGGGGCATTCCTATTCTTTCCCTGAACTGGCTACATCAGGTGAGAGGCCAAGAGATGACTGACTGACTGATGGCACCAGTGATGGAAGTCTGCTCATGTACTGCTGTAGGAAGTGGCAGAAGAGGGCAGGTGGGGACCTAGTGAGGCAGAGAGCATGATGAAGAGAAATGTGTTTGTGAGTGCTCTGGGTTGGGCAGAGGTACTGGGTGGGAGCTGGACTTAGCCCTGAGACGGCCTTCTGTTCCCTTAGTCCCGCAAGGCTGGTTACTTCTTGCCGCCAGATCAATATGTGGTGACTGATCCTGAGCTGGAGAATAAGTTCGGCTTCATCCTTCGGGATGCCCTGCGTCAGGCCCGGGAGCGAAGGCTGTTGGAGGTGAGAAGCTGTCTTCTGCCCACGCTACAGCCTTCACTATGGAGGTTTCCATGTGGCCATGGCCCAGCACGGGCATCTATGGCCTTGGCCATCTCTCTTGTAGGGCTATGAGATTTATGTGACCCCTGGGGTCCAACCACCACCACTTCAGATGGGAGAGATCATCAGCTGCTGTGGAGGCACCATTCTGTCCACCATGCCCCGGTCTTATAAGGTATGGCAGGTGTGCTCTCACTCTGGTGAGAGGCAGCTGAAGAGGTTGCCGAATAAGAAAAGAGTGAAGGAAAACAGCATTGAATTTTCTTGTTTGTTCTAGCAGGTATGGTGGCTCACACCTGTAATCATAGTACCTGGGAAACTGAGGCAGGTGGATCGCAAGTCTGAGGCCCACTTGAGCTACATAGTGAGTTCCAGGCCTGTCCAGACCACATAGCCAGGATCTTGTCTCAGAAACCCAAGATTTACATAAGTCCCATGCATTGTTGTATTTGGAATAACTCCTAATTTCTTTACATTTATTTATTTATTTATTTATTTATTTATTTGAGACAGGGTCTCACTCTGTAGCCCAGACTGGTCCTGATCTTACTATGGCCTTGGACTCAGGACAGTCCACCTGCCTCAGCCTCCTGAGTGCTGGGATTACATGTGTGCACCACAATGCCTGGCTTTATGTGGTACTGGGGAATCGAACTCAAGGCCTTGCATGTGCAAGTCAAGGTGCTTTGACTGCTGTGCCGTTCCTCCAGCCCCTCCTAATTCCTTTATTGTGGAGCGTCACTCAACCCACCTTTTCTTCCTCTCTTTTTTTTTTTTGAGACATGGTCTCTCTCTATAGCCCAGGCTGGTCCTGAACTCACTGTGTAGCCCAGGCTGGCCTTGGAGTCCTAGCAATCTTACTGTTTCAGCCTCCTGATTGTTAGGATTACAGCCATGTGCTACCATGCCTAGCTTATGTGGTGCTGGGGATCTGAAGTCAGGTCCTTGTGTTTGGAAAACAAGTGCCTTAATCACTGTGCCATTCCTCCAGCCCCCCCTTTTTTGTTCTTTTGGTGTATGTTATTATTTACTTTTTAACATATCGCCTGCCTTTCCTCTCCCACCCTTTCACTCTCCACAAAGTCCGTCTTCCTACTTCCATATTTCTTACATTTTTTATGGTTTGGTTTTCTCATCTTAGAGAAGCCATATGATGTTTAATTTTCTGGGTCTGATTCATTTCACTGAGTATAACAGTCTCAAGGTGAATCCATTTTCCTACAAATAACCCAAATTTATCATTCTTAATGGCAGAGTAATACTCCATTGTATATATATATACACACCACATTTTCTTTGTCCAGTCATCTATACTCAGGCATATTGACTTCTTCCAAGATTTGGCTATTATAAATTGTGCTGTAGAGCAATAATTCTTAGTAATTTTCTTCAGTCTAGATTTCCTATTGTTCTCTTAAGTAATTGATTGATTTACTACTAGGGATTGAGCCCAGGGCCTTTGCACTGAGCTATATCATCAGCCCATTTTTGATTTTTGATTTTAAGGCAGTTTCACCAAGTTGCCAGGTTACCCAGGCCCAACTCAAACCTGGCTGTCCTCTTTCTTCTACCTCTCAGAGTGCTGGGATTACAGGCCTGTGCCACTGAGCCCATTTGATTTTTTTATTTTGAGACAGAGGTTCACTAAGTTGTTAAGTTGTCCAGGCTGGGCTCAAGCTTTTGATCCTCTTGTCTTAACCTCCCGGCGTGCTGGGATCATAGCTTCTACCACCTTGCCTGGGTATCTCATTCTTCTAGTCTCTGTGGTTCTTAATTTATAAATTATAGTTAGCTGTAAGAGTGTACGTGCATTCAGGTTCAGCTTTTCTAGCAAGAATAATTCACAGGTGTGCGTGTGCTTCATATAGCTTCATACTGGGAACCACTGCTGCAGTGATGCTAAGACTGACCAGTGAGTCCTAAATCTGCTGTGTCTCGGATTCGCCTCTGTCCTGACTGTCTTTGCTCTGTGTCTTTCCTAGCCGCGGAGAGTTGTGATCACGTGCCCTCAGGACTTGCCTCGCTGCTCCATTCCCTCCCGCGTGGGCCTGCCCCTCCTCTCTCCCGAGTTCCTGTTGACGGGAGTCCTAAAGCAGGAAGCCAAGCCTGAGGCTTTTGTCCTGTCCACTTTGGAAATGTCATCTGACTGAAAAATTCTAGAACATTTTTATTCCACAGGCCAGTTAGATACATTTCTAGAAAACATGGGGAAAAAAATAGCTGAGAGCTCTGGAAGAAACTGGGGCATATTGACATGACTTTCCCTGGAACACGGATGGGTTGTGGATGGGTGCTCATGGGAAAACAGAAAGATGGGAAGATTTAGAGCCACAGACTCTCTGAATTGGCAGTAGAAATACACACAGTGGTGCCGGCCTGTAATCCCAGCACTCTGAGAGACTGAGGCGGGAAGATCGCAAACTCAAGTCCAGCCTGAGTCACTTAGTGAGACTGTCTTAAAATAAAAATAAAAATGAGCTGGAGTTATAGCTCAGAATGAAGGCCTCAGGTACAGTACTCAGTATAAATAGAATAAACCAAAAAGTGAAAGAAAATGACCACTATAAAATTGGCTGGTCCTGTAACTTGGCACCCAGCACTTGTGATACCCTGGGTTCTTACCCAGGCTCCACTCAAAGAAAGAAAAAAGTGGCTAGGGGCTGGAGCGATGGCTCAGCAGTTAAAGCACTTTCAGGTGCTGAGTACCCCAGTTCGATTCCCCAGCACCACATAAGCTAGACATGGGCATGCCTGTGATCCCAGCACTCGAAAGCCTGAGGCAGGAGGATTGTCTTGAGTCCAAGGCCAGCCTGGGCTCCACAGTGAGTTCAGGACCAGCCTGGGCTACAGAGCAAAACCTTGTCTAAAAAAAATAAAAAGGCGGCTAACGCCATGTTCAGGTCCCTTCAGTGGCTGCACATCTAGCTAGATGGCTGTAGTCATGGCTCCACAATACACACCGGGGCCTGCTTCCTATCTGGACAGCATCTCTCTCATTGAATTTGCACTTACCTTCAAAAGATAGTGAAAGCGGTGTGAGGAACTTGAAGGGCACCTGGAATGAGTAAATATGAAGGGTAACTGGGGGTGCTACTGATATTCTTTCCCATCCTCCTGGTTAGAAGCGTCCTTTATGTTTGACTTGGAGTCAGTCAGTCTCTCTACTTTTCTGTCCTACAGTACTTCTAAAATTAAGCTTTGGCTTGATTATTATGATAAATAAAATTTACAATGTGCCTTACAGTATGGTGCAGTTTTTTTGTGTTGTCTTTTAATGTCTGGTCTTGAGAAACCATTTTTTTTGAATAGTTATGACATGAGTGCAGTGATACCTGTAATCCCAGGTAATTGGGAGACTGAAGCAGTTGGATCACAAGGTCAAGCCTAGTCTAAGAAACTGAGCAACTTAATAAAACTCTGTCTCAGAAAGTAAAAGAGGATCTGGAGGAGTGGCACAGCAGTTAGAGCACTAGCCTTGCAAGCACAAGGCCCTGAGTTTGATTCCCCAGCATGACATAAAGCTGGGTGTGTTGGTGTACACATGTAATCCCAGCACTCAGGAGGCTGAGATAGGCAGACTGTCCTGAGTCCAAGGCCATCTACCCCAGTGAGTTTAGGACTAGCCAACAGAGCAAGACCCTGTCTCAAAAAAACGAAGAGTAGAGGTTGGGGGTGTATCCCAGTGGTTACAGTACTAGGCTACCATGTGAAAGGCCCTAAATTTGATTCTGCAGCACAAGGAAAAGGAAAAAAAAGTTAGTCAGCACTTGCCTATTAAATGCACAGCCCTGGGGCTGGAGGAATGGCACAGTGATTAAGGAGCTTCTCTTACAAGCACAGAGCACCCAGAGTTCCATTCCCCAGCACCACATAAAGCTGGCCATGATGGCGCATGCCTGTAATCCCAGCACTCAGGAGGCTGAGGCAGGCAGATTGTCCTGAGTCCAAAACAATATGGTGGTAGTAAGTGGAAAAAAAATGGCTATGTATCATGTGATTCTGCTTATATGGTATTTCAGGATGGAGCTAGGCCCAGGGCCACAGGACTATAATCCTAACACCGTGGGAGGTAGATGCAGGAGGATGGTAAATTCAAATCATCTCTGTCTCAAAATCAAAAAATACAGCTGGAGTGTATCTTGATAGTTAAAAAGGTTTGCCTAGCAAGTGCAAGGCCCTGAGTTTGATTCCCCAGTGCCACATAAACGGGGCGTGGTGATGCATATCTATAATCTCAAACTTGGAAAGCTGAGCCAGGAAGATTGCTGTGACTTCAAGGCCAGCCTAGGCCTACATGGTGAGTTCAGGACCAGCCTGGACTGTAGAGCCAAACCCATTTCTAAATAAAGAATAATGGGCTGGGGAGGTAGCTCATAGGGAAGGCCCTGGGTTCCATCCTCAGTACTACAACAATAAGCAAAATATAAAGCTGAAAAAGGGGAAATGAGGTTGTAGCTCTGTGAAGACACTCATTGAATTTCCAGCACTCAAGAAAAAATAATTACAGGGAAGTAGGTAGATGATGGGGAAATTACAAATGATGTAATGAGCAAGACCAGGTAGCACAGGCCTGTCATACTAGTACTCTGGTACTCTGGGAGACAGGCCAGAGGGTCACAGGTTCAAGCCCAGCCTGGACAACTAAGCAACTTATTGAGATCCTGTCTTTAAAATGGGGGGCTAGCAGAATGGCTCAACAGCGAAAGTACTTGCCCGGCGAGCGCTAAATCAAGCGCTAAGTGTAGCACACACTTGTGATCCCAGCACTCGGGAGGCTGAGGCAGGAGGATTGCTGTGAGTCCAAGGCCAGTCTGGGCTCCGTAGTGAGATCAGGACCAGTCTGGACTACAGAGCCAGACCCTCTCCTCCCACCCAAAAAAAATGGCCTGGGGCAACCGACATTGGGATTCCTTCCAGTTAGTGGAAGTTTAACCCTTCTGTTCTTTCATATAAAACTACCTTCTTTGCAAAAAATTAAAACAACAATAAAAAAAGCCTGGGGATTGCTGCAAGTTCAAGGCCAGCTTTGGACTGCCTAGTGAGTTCAAGACCAGTCTGGACTACAAAGCAAGACCCTGTCTCAAAAATCAAACAAAAAATAAAAACAACCTGGGGATGTACAGAGAAGTGACCAGTACTTACAGCTCCGCTGTGAGTACTTAAAGCTCAAAATATGGAAGATTATTGGGGCTGGAGGAATAGCTCAGCGCTTGTCTAGCAAGCACTATGCAGGTGCTAAGTACCCGAGTTAGATTCCTCAGCACCCTATAAACTGGGCATGGTGGCACACGCCTGTAATTCCAGCACTCAGGAGGCTGAGACAGGCGGAATGTCCTGAGTCCAAGGCCAGCCTGGACAACACAGTGAGCTCAGGACCAGCCTGGGCTACAGAATGAAAGCCTGCCTCAAAAAAAAAAAAATATTGATTACTTATATTAGAGAAGGCTTCATCAATAAAAACTGTCACCTTCATTTATGTATCCATTCAGGATAACTTCCTGAAGCAGAAAACAGGATGAAGGGTGAATCAAGAGGAAAAATATAGATTACAGTCTGGTACAGAATACAGTAGCATTGATGCAGGGAGGGTGTGGGAGTTGGCGCCTCAGAGAGGGAGAAGGAATGTGAAACCTGTCGGGTGCTGTTTGGCAGCTTTATTCTTTATCCTACAGGAATAGCAGCTTTCCAATTCCCATCTTAGGCAATTTCCTCTCTCCAGACTTACAGTTCTACCTGTAAGTAGTATGTAGAATCAGCCAAATAATATTTAAATTTTCTTTCTTTCTTTCTTTCTTTCTTTCTTTCTTTCTTTCTTTCTTTCTTTCTTTTTGGAAATAGGGTCTCGCTCTGTAGCCCAGGCTGGCCTCAAACTCACAGCAATACTCCTGTGCCAGCCTCCTGGGTGCTAGGGTTACAGGCATGTATGACCATGCCCAACTTATATTTAAGGTTCTTATACACACATAACTACTATACTAGATCATGAACTATTATTAATACATGATCTCTGATTTTTCCCCCTAGTATTGGAGATAGAATTCAGGGCTTTCACACTAATTTTTTTTTTTTTTTGAGACAGGGTCTTGCCCTGTCGTATAGTATAGGTTGGTCCTAAACTGTGTATCCCAGGCTAGCCTTGAACTCACAGCAATCCTCCTGACTCATCCTCCCCAGTGCTGGGATTACAGTGCCATTACGCCCAGTTTATATGGTGCTAGTGAATCAAACTCAGGGCCTTGAGCTTGGAGGCCTATGCTCCAATAGATGTCCTATTCCTCCAGCACCTGCCTTTTATTTCTTTCTCTGTAGTCCAGGCTGGTTCTAAACTCATTATGTAGCCCACGCTGGCCTCGAACACATGGCAATCCTCCTGCTTCAGCCTCCTGAGTGCTGAGATTACAGTTATGCACCACCTTGCCCGGCTTATGTGGTGTTCTGGAGAACTGAACGCAGGACCTTGAGCCTGATAGGTAATGGCACAGTAGTTAAAGCACCTGCCTAGTAAGCACAAGGCCCTAAATTCGATCCCCCAATACCACTTAAAGCTAGGTTTGGTGGCTCATGCCTATAATCCCAGCAATAGTCAGTATTCAGGAAGTGGAGGCTGGAGGATTGATTGACTTGAATCCAAAGATAGCCTCAGGACCAGCCTAGACTAGACAGAGAGAGAGAGAGAGAGAGAGAGAGAGAGAGAGAGAGAGAGAGAGAGAGACCCTATCTTTAAAAGAAAAAGAGTAAGTGGTTAGAGCACTTGCCTAGCAAGAGCAAAGGCCCTGTGTTCAATTCCCCAGCATCACATAAGTGGAGTGTGGTGGCTCATGCCTGCAATCCCAGCACCGTGAAGGCTGGCAGGAGGATTGCCGTTGTTCGGGTCCAGCCTGGGCTGCAGAGAAAAAAAAAATTATTCTGTTTTAAAACAGTCATTTAAAAAATACCCAACGAGATAATCTGGTAGGTGATTCAGGGCTTTGATTTCTTGGCCTGAGTCAACAGTCTATTGTCTTTCTCTTCGATATTGAAGTTTGTAAACTTGCACTTGGGTTGTTTCTGGGCATGGCTAAGTTAAAGGAAAAACATCGTGTTCTATCCACGCGAGAACCCCGTGAGAGACCCGTCTTAAATTTGGATGAGAAAGCTAGCCGAGCTGAGATTCAACCCACGGGGGTGACTGCAGAGTCGCGGCCCTTAACACCTCTCTGGAGCTCATCCTTCCCCATGAAACACGGAGACCGCAAGGTGATTAGGGGCTGGAGGAATAGCACAGCCATTCAAGTGTTGGCCTAGTAAACAAGGCCCTAAATCCGAGCGGAGCACCCGCCCAGCAGCGGAGCCGGGAAAGGCCAGGGGCGAGCAGGAACGGGGCGTGGCTGAGCAGGGCCCGCCCATCCGGCCGCAGATTGGGCCGGAGGCGTGGAAGGGGGCGGGGCCTCCAGCCGCGGGAACCTCGAACCCGCCCCCCTCGCCCCGCCCCTCTCTCGCCATGGCCCCCGCGCTGCTCCTGGTTCCTGCTGCCCTCGCCTCCTTCGTCCTGGCCTTCGGCACTGGCGTGGAGTTCGTGCGCTTCACGTCCCTTCGGCCGCTTCTCGGAGGCACCCCGGGATCTGGTGGCCCGGGTGAGCGGGAGGGATCGAGCACGAGCTCGGTGGCGGGGAGGTGGAGCCGGAGGAAAGGGGGCGAGGCTTGGAAACAAATGACAGGGGAAGTCCGAGCCGGGGAGCCCGGGACGCTGCTGCTGGACGCTGCGGGCTAGGGGCACCCGAGGGCTAAATTGGGAACGCGCGGATCAGCCTGCTGGAGAAGCGTGGGGGGTGAAGGACACGGCCATGCCCAGTCTACTAAGGGAAAGGTTTTGTGGTGCGAGCTGGAGAAAGGGAAGTGTTTTAAGAAAGAAAAAACAAAACAAAGAAAAAGAGCGTTGGAAGAATCCTAATAGGAGAAAGGATCCCGAAGAGCCCTCTCCAGCCATGCTTTTTGTGACTGCTCAGTATAGACTTCTGTGAGTCTTCCTCCCAAGGTCCGAAGGAGAAGGGAAGGTGGAAGGAATGGAAACGTGGGCACAGCCTGAAAGATCCAGGCTTTAGAAGGCGTTGGGGGCGTGGCGTGGGGACCCAGGGAGAGAGGAGGGGGAGGAAACGGTCCCAGGCATCTTCCTGACTTCTCGTCTCTCTCTTCCACGCCCCCAGATACCCGCCAGGGCTGGCTGGCCGCCCTGCAGGACCGCAGTGTCCTGGCCTCCCTGGCTTGGGATGCGGGGCTCCTGCTGCTGTTCGTTGGGCAGCACAGCCTCATGGCAGCTGAGGCCGTGAAGAAGTGGACATCCCGGTACTTTGGGGTCCTTCAGAGATCACTGTATGTGGCATGCACTGCCCTGGCCTTGCAGGTATGAGGCCCTGGCAGCTGAGTCTGCAAGGAAGAAGCATCTGGAGAAGGACACCCTGCTTGAAAGGGCAAAATAGGGACTCGAGAGGGGAATTGCGGATGTTAATCTCAGTTTTCCTTCCTTCAGGGCACATATCCTCCTTATTTATTAATTACTTAATTAATTTATTTGAGACAGGTTCTCGCTGTGTAGTCCAGGCTGGTCCTGAACTCACTATGGAGCCCAGGCTGGCCTTGGACTCAAGGCAGTCCTCCTGCCTCAGTCTCCTGAGTGCTGGGATGACAGGCATAGGCCAAAAAGGGCATATTATATCCAGTTGAACGTGGTTGAACATGCTTGTAATCCCAGCACCTAGAAAGCTGAGGTAGAATTGAGAGTTCAAGGATAGTCTAGGACTACACAGTAACTCGCAGGCTAGCTTGGACTACACAGGAAGGCCCTGTCTCAAAAGGAGGAGGAGGAGGAAGGTAGTTGTCAGTTCCCAAGGACCAAAGGTGCGTTATACATCTTTGCCAGCTCTGCCACTCTTTACCTAGCCCTGCTTGAGATCCCTCCTTAACCCCACTACCTCTCTCTCTCTCTCTCTCTCTCTCTCTCTCTCTCTCTCTCTCTCTCTCTCTCACTGGGCTACAGCCCTTCCCTGCTTAACTCTCCCCTTTAGTCCTTTGCTTTCTTCCAAACCACCTCCCTAGGCACTAAGATAAGGCTCGGTTCCTTATTGTAGTTACCTGTCTTCTCTTCAGGTGCTTGGTATAAGGCGACTCTGTGCACCTCTCAGGCTGCTCCCAGTTGCCCTGTAGATCCCCAGTAAAGACCCCATCCCGCACCTCTCAGGTTGCCCCCATTGCCCTGTAGATCCCCAGTAAAGACCCCATCCCACACCCTTCACATTGTAAGTATCTGTTGGTGATAGTCTTAAGAACTGTAGAGGAGAACTAATACCTGGGTTTGGGTCCGGGTCCTTCCAGAGTGGGCAGGGTGGCTTGGTGGAATACCCAGCCTCTTGTTCTTCCCCAGCTGGTGATGCGGTACTGGGAGCCCCTACCCCGAGGCCCTGTGCTGTGGGACGCTCGGGCTGAGCCATGGGCCACCTGGGTGCCCCTCCTCTGCTTCGTTCTCCACGTCATTTCCTGGCTCCTCATCTTCAGCATCCTTCTCGTCTTTGACTACGCGGAACTCATGGGCCTCAAACAGGTGAGGCCCCCAGGTCCCTGCCTAAGGCTTGACTTCTGACCCTGTTAGAATCCTCTTTCCCTTTCGAGGATTTTTCCTTTCTTCTTCCAAGGCTCTTTCCCTTCCCTTTGCTTTCATTCTCTCACTTTTCTTATATGACTTCTCTCTTTAGTCATCTCGCAAAGCCAGGCAACCATAGCTTTCTTGGTCCTGGGGGAGGGGCATGGACCAGAGGTCCAGGACAGGGACCTGAGCCTCAGCCAGGGGTTTCTGGCCCGATTTCTAGGAGGACAGTGCCAAGGCTACAGGCCTATAATCTCAGCACTCCGGGAAGCTGAAGCAGGAGTATTCCAAGCTGGAGCCTAGCCTGGGCAACTTAATGAGGTAGTGAGATCCTCTCTCATAATCAGAAATAAGAATGGGGGGCTGGAGGAATAGCTTAGCGATGAAAACACTTGCTTAGCAAGTTCAATGCCCTGAGTTTGATTCGCCAGCACCACATAAAGCCAGGCATGGTGGTGCACGCCTGTAATTCCAGCATTTGGGAGGCTGAGGCAGGAGGATTGCCGTGAGTTCAAGGCCATTCTGAACTACCCACTGAGTTCAGGACCAGCATGGACTACAGAGCAAGACCCTGTCTCAAAATAATAAGCCAGGGATGTAGCTGAGTGTAAAGGCTCTGGGTGGTTGGATCCCCAGCACCCCAATATCCCATAAAAAGGCAGCCCAGTTGGGTAAAGGGACAGGCTCATTTTTAAGCTGCTCTCCCTGCCCTCGGAGTCCTACCCCAGGTAAGCGGTTTCCTCTTCCTCCGCTAGGTGTACTACCACGTGCTGGGCCTGGGTGAGCCTCTGGCTCTTAAGTCTCCTCGAGCTCTGAGGCTCTTCTCCCACCTGCGGCACCCCGTGTGTGTGGAGCTGCTGACTGTGCTGTGGGTGGTACCCACCCTGGGCGCTGACCGCCTGCTCCTGGCCCTCCTCCTCACCCTCTACCTGGGCCTGGCTCATGGGCTGGACCAGCAAGACCTCTGGTACCTCCGGGCTCAGCTACAAAGGAAGCTCTACCTTCTCTCCAGGCCCCAGGATGGGGAGGTAGAGTGAGGAGCTAACTGCACTCCAAGCCCTTCTCCCTTCAAATTCAGGATCTTTTAAAAGCATTAGCTGCTTCAGGCCAGAAGCCCAAATCCACGGACTGAAGAGGCTGCCCCTTTGGCTGTGAGATATCTTTCCCCGGTGCCCCGTACCCTAAATTCTGACTTTTAAGTCGCTGGACTTCAAGACCCACTTCCTGGCCAGGCAGGAGGCTTTCCTTCATCGACCTCCAGGTTCCACTCCAAGGATTTGGACCAGAGTCTATGCCAGCCTCTTTTCCCTAGGCCCCGCCCCGGGTCCCATCCCAACCTAGTGGAGGGAAGTCTCTGGCCTTCCCGACAAACCGTCAACAAACACTCGCTGCACGAAAATAAAATTCACCCTGCGTTTTCTACATATGGCATGCCGTACTCTACCGACCCAAGGGGCTGAATTTGGGAAGGAAGGCCAACCGGAATGTGGGGGTGCCAAGCTCCGGATCTGGGCAGCCACCACACCCGCTGGAGACCACGGGGCAGCCGCTACACTCCGAGGCCCGCCTCCTAGGACCGGGCAGTCCGGCTTCCTCCAAGCCCCCCGTTTCACACCGCAGATCTGGGCGCTCAGGGTGGGCCAGAAGGAGCTGGAAACAGCGGGGAGCAGCTTCCAAAGCCGCGCGTCCCTTATCGCCCCTCCTGCCGAGCGGCGGTCCCCGACCCCACGGTAACAAAAGCTGGCCCGGGGAGGCGAAATCGTGGGGAGGAGCCGCGAGAGATGGGAAGGGCGGGCCCGGCTGGCCACAGCTGCTGCTTCCTCCCGAAGCCCTTCGGGGGCCTGAGTCACCGGCCGCCGCCCTGGGTGGGCGGGCGAGCGGGGTTCGGGGGGTCTGGACCCCGAGCTCCTTTCAGGGGCATGGGGCGGGAAGAGGTCCCGGGCGCCTGGAGCCCCGGGCCCCGGGGCTGCCCCGGCAGGAGGGGAGTCCCGGAGCCCCGCCCCGCCGGGTCCGCCCGCGCCGGTCCCTCTCCCCATTGTCCTCACACAAAGCGTCGCCGCCCCCTGCCCGGCCCCCCGTCCGTCTCCGTCCCTCCCTCCGGTCTCCGGATTTCCCTCGCTCCCTCTCTCTCCTTCCTTTCGCCTCCTTTCTCTGGACGCCGGGCACCTCCGCACCCCGCCCCCGGGACCCCGAGGCGTGTGAGTTGCTGCCAGGCCCGCGCGGGGGAGGGGTGTCTCCGCGTGTCGCGGCCCTCCCGTCGCCGCCCGGGCCTTGGGCCGCTTCCTCCTCGCGCAGAGATGATCAGGGCCAGGGCCAGCGCGGCGGGGATGACCAGCTGTACCGGGGCTCCCGGATAGCGGAGACCAGCGCGGGACCCGCCGGCTTGGGACCGAGCGCCCGCACCCCTGGGCGGGTCCCGGGCCGGCCGGCGGGGGAGGCAGGCGGTGCTGACCGGGGTGGACGCCAGCGCGCGGGGAAGCTCCGAGCCCCCCGGGAGGGTATTTCCCCTGGCCCGCCTCGGGGGCGGGGTGCGCGCCGCGGGCAGGGGCGGGGCCGAGGCCGGGAGGGGCGGGGCTGAGGCCGGGGGCGGGGCCGAGCGCAGCGACGGGCGCCGGGTCCTGGGGCGGCGCGGAGACGCGCCCGGCCGCCCCGCCGCGCCCCGTTCCCTGGTGGCCCCCCGACCTCCCTCTCTCCCCTCGACCCCTCCGCCCTCCACCGCTCCTCGCCTCCACGAACCCCTCAGGCCCCGCTGGCCCCTTGGGGATTCCCCGCCTTTCCTTAAGACTGTCTCCTGTCTGGGTACCCCGCAGGCTGCCTGGCCGGCCCGGTCCCCTCGCGGTCTCAGCTCTCTTCTCTTTCCCGCCCTTCTGTCTTCTCAGGTCTTTGGGGCCGTCTTTCATTCCTAGTGGTCCTGTGCTGCCGAGTCGGGCTCCTGCCTCTGCCCTGAATCTCAACCCTTCCTCTCACGTTAAACCCCACCCCCAACTCGGCTCTTACTTCTCATTTTTTCGGTTCTCCGTTCCTCCCTCTTGCCCCCCTCCCGTGACCCCTCAGCCCTTTGCCCTTCTCTGTCCCACCTCTTCCCTCCACCCCCCAATCCCAGTCCCGTTCCCCCCCCCCCCGCACATCTCTTTAAAAGCCCCTCTTTCCTGTTCTCCGCCCCTAGTTACTGCTCCCTATCCTCACCCCCAGGCCACCATGGCCACCATCCCAGACTGGAAGCTGCAGCTGCTAGCCCGGCGCCGGCAGGAGGAGGCAGCCGTTCGTGGCCGAGAGAAGGCCGAGAGGGATCGTCTGTCCCAGATGCCAGCCTGGAAGAGGGGACTCTTAGAGCGCCGCAGGGCCAAGCTTGGCCTTCCTCCTGGGAACTCGAGCCCTGTGCCCGAGACGGCAGAGTCCGGGCCTCCAGACCCAGATGAATCGGCTGTTCTTCTGGAGGCCATTGGGCCCGTGCACCAGAACCGATTCATCCGGCAGGAGAGGCAGCAGCAGCAGCAGTGGAATGATGACCCGCCTCCTGAGAGGAAGCCTGGGACTCTGGAGTCCAGAGAGCGGAGACCCAGCCCTGGGGATCCCCGAGATCACAGCCCCAAGGGAAGAGAGGGGAGAGAAGAGAGGCTGAGTCCCAGGGAGGCCAGAGAGAGGAGGCTGGGGACAGGAGGAGAGGCCCACGAGTCCAGTCCCAGGCCTTCGGAGGCTCGAGACTTGCGGCCGAGCCCAGGGGAGGTGGGAGACAGGAGCACTAGACTGGTAGAGGGACGAAAATGGAGGCCGAGCCTCGGAGAAACTTGCGAGCGGAGTCTGAGACTGTCGGAGCTCGGAGAACAAAGTCCCAGGAGAAAAGCGGTGGTGGAAAGTAGACTGAGCCCAGGGGAGTCTGGCAACCAGATGAGCCTGACAGAGGCCCATAAATGGAGGCCTGACTCGACAGCGTCTCAGGAACAGAGTTTAGTACCACTGGAGGCCGCGGAGCGGAGGAGGCTGGACTCAGGAGAAGAGAGAAAAGACTGCGGAGAGGCGCGGGCAGGAACGAACCAGAAGCAAATTCCAGGGAAGGCTCCGGGAGAGATCCCAGAGACGCTGACCCGGGAAGCCCAGGACAGCATCTCCAGAGGAGCAGAGCCCACAGAACGGAGGCCCAGCCCCGTGGGAGACGGTGAGAGGGACTCGAGGCCCACCGAAGGGTGGAAATGGACCCTAAGCTCTGGGAAGTCTCGAGAACGGACACCCAGGGACACTGAGACTCAGAGTCAGAAAACAGAGCCTCCGGAGTCAGCTGAGAAGCGCCCGGAGCAAGGTGTAGGGGCTGGCGGAGGAGTCTCGGAGAAGGAAGAGGCGGGGGCCCAGAGCTGGTCTCTGAGCGCCTCGCCGATCGGCTGCTCGGCGTCCTGCCCCCTCCCACCGGAGGACGCCGGGCCCCGAGGCCCCAGACTGCAGGAAGAGGAAGCAGTAGCACTTCAACCCCCACCGCCCCCGGCCCCAGCGGCACCCCAGCCCTCTGGGGATCCCCTCATGAGCCGACTGTTCTATGGGGTGAAGGCAGGGCCTGGGGTGGGGGCCCCCCGCCGCAGCGGACACACCTTCACGGTCAATCCCAGGCGGTCTGTGGCCCCTGCAAGTCCAGCCACTGCAGCCGCCCCGGCTACAGGTGATGCCGTCCCCGGCGCTGGGAAGAAGCGGTACCCGACTGCTGAGGAGATCTTGGTTCTGGGGGGCTACCTCCGTCTCAGCCGCAGCTGCCTTGTCAAGGGGTCCCCTGAGAGACACCACAAACAGGTAGGGAGCGGCCCGAGTCAGACTCCTTGGAAACTCACTTGCCAGTGTTCACAGGACGCGGGTCTGGCTTTTTTTTTTTTTTTTTATCCTCTGGTACTCTTTTGTCTTGTCAGTTCTTTCTGGCTAGCTCCCTCCTCTGCCCACACACCCTTCCTCGGGTTCCCTCCTTTGCCATTCATGTCGGAGCCCCAGGGGTGCTGCCCAGCAATCAGACTTTGTCTGGGTGTGTCATTTCCAGGGTGTGCCCAGACTGCTTTTTCTCCCTTCCCTCAGGCTGAATCCTCCCCACACACACCCCTTTTCTCTCCTCTGAGTCTGTGACCTTCCCTGAGCTTGCCTGGTAGGAGGTGCGAGCTGACACCCCAGCTTACCAGGGAGAAAGAAACTCAGTTCTGGAGGGAGGCAGCAAGCCTGGGAAGCAGGGGCAGATTGGGGGTTCCAGGGAGAGATGGCAGGGAGCAGTGAGTGGAGAAGGTTTCCCAGGATAGAGGGAAGAGGATGGATGGAACAGGGCTGGCTGAGGAGCCCAGAGAGAAGGCTTTTGAACCCCAAGTCGGCCCCATGGGAGAGACGCACACAAGAGGGTATTTGAAGTGGGTGACCTTGGGGTTGCATAGCCCCCAGCTGGACTCCTACTTAAGACAGTGCTCTCTTCTCTCTTGGGACAAGAAAGGCCTTTTCCTCTTCCAAAATGCCACCTCCCGTCTCTGCCCTTCCTCCCTGGGCTCTACCCCCCCCCCCCCCGCCCCCAGAACTGGCCCAGCCTCTTGTTTTCCCGTCTTCCTGCCACCCTGGCCTCACCCCTCTTGGGGTAGAAAAGAAGAGTATTTGGAGGCACAGAGCTGGGAGGGATGGGTCAGGGCACCGGGAGAGCTGGGGCAGGGGTGGAGCCTGGAGCCAACAGAGGATCAGAGATTAGGCTTAAACGAGGACGCACAGGGAGTTGGGAAACGGCCAGGCCCAGGCCAGCTCCTTGCTCAGACACACCAGTTTGCAGCATGAAAACCTTTAGAGAGAGACTTCCCACCCAGAACCCCCTCCTCTTGACACGTCTCCCCCAGAGCCTGGGAAACCTCGTTTCCTCCTCATCCCATATGTTAACACCCTCACATTTATTTTTCATGTTCTCAGTGTCAGACAGAAATCATAGGAACTAAAGGTCTGGGCTGAGCCAGAGCAAGGAGGTCACTTGATCCCCTCACTCATCTTCACGGGAGCTTTGACTCCCATCCTGAAGCTGGGACACTTGGGTGATGCTCCCATCCCAAAGCCCTGAAGCCCCCCGTGCCCCCCGTAGCTCCCCGACTTCCCCTCAAAGCTGGTCAGTGAGAGAGAGGGAAGTCAGGAGGAAATTCTCCCAGGGTGAGGTGTCGGAAGTGTTGCTTCCTTGTGCCTTTGGGGAATGAGTAGGGCCAGCTGGAAGCTTCTTTGGGCCCAAGCACCAGGGGCTATCGCAGGGGAAGCCAGAAACTCCATAACGAAGCAAGGCCTGCCTGCCATGGTGACCATACCTAGGTCAGGGAGTACGGGACCGGAAGCAGACCGGCCCAACAGGAAGCCTGGGGTGGGGGCCGGAAGGCTGGTGGGGCCAAGTGGGGAACACTGGGCCATGGGCCTGCCAGAACTGTGCTCAGGATGTGGCGAGAGGATCCGGAAGTAGCCTTGACGGGCGGGCGTGGGGGATGGGAAGGAGACTACACAGAGTTCCTTCCCCCTTCACCTACCCCCCCATTGACCCAGCCATTTGGCCCTCGGGCCTCTCTCGTGCCTTCCTCAGTCTCTTGGTGCCCTGTTCTTCAAGATTGCTAACCGGGCCTGTGGCATAGCCCAGCACTCTGGTAGACGGAGCCAGGAAGACTACAGGTTCAGCTCCAGCCTGGGCAGATTAATAATTTAGGGAGACCTTGTCTCAAAAATAAGTAAATAAAATTAAGGGCTGGAATTTTAGTGCAGTTAAGAGACCCTGAGTTCAGTACCAAAAAAAAAAAAAAAAAAAAAGACTGGATTGGTTTATCCTGTCCTGGTTCTGTCTCAATTCCCTGGCTTAGGGAGGATGCTGGTATCCCTGCACCACTTCTTTCCCTAAATGACACCTGTTTGCAGGCTAGTTCCACCAGACTTATCCCTGCTATCAGGAGCGAAGTCCCAGCCCTGTCACTGAAACCCAGGCAGTGGGCTGTGACTGGTATCCTTCTCCAGAGGCCACTTTGGCAGAGACACCTGCCCCCTCCTCTCTCCAGCCCCCATGACCTTATATAGCTAATAGAAGAGGAGAGAGTGAGTCACCCCCCCTCCCTATCCCCCCACCCCTTGCAAATTGTGCATTCCTGAGAAGCCCAGTCAGAAGACTGGGGGAGGAGACCTTGGGGGACCCCAAACATACTCAGAGCAAGTGAGAATGCGTCCTCTTGCAGAATGGAGGATAAACCATCCTGAAAGGGAATAAGAAAACAAGTAGGTTCCTGGAAATGTATCAGTAACAGAAGCAGAAATGGTCCCTTTGAGAGGCTGAGATGTAGGAAGTCTGGTTGCTGTCACTTGATTTTTAACAGCTTTTCCAAAGACATGGTTGTGGGGCTTGCTATGCACGGAATGGGCATGGTGGTGCCCATGAGGCATTGAGGTGCAGACCTATAATCCCAGGTCTCTGGGAGGCTAAGGCAAGAGGATATCATGTTTGAGCCCAACAGGGCAGGACCCTGTCTCAAAATAAAATGAGCTGGGGATGTAGCTCAGTGTGCTACTTAGCCCTGGGTTGAACCCTCAATGCCACCAAACCAAAACAAAAATACCCCCAGACTGGCCTACTTCCCTTTGTCCTTTCACCCCTTGGTCTTGACCATCTCTTGGTTGGGACTTCATCTGAGGTATGGACAAACCCTTACTGTATACATTGTAGCAACTTCCAAGCGCCTTTCAATAAACAGTAGGCCCAAGTATAATCAGTCATTCCTTTGTTTGAGGGTTTGACCTTTGGGACCAACCAAGCACAGATCAAAAATGTTCCCTAACAATGCTATGTTAGCCAGAGGCAGGAGAATCAGGTGAAGGCCAGCCTGGACCTACTTAGTGAGACACTATTTTTTTGTTGAAAAAAATATGGTTGTATGTGGAATATTACTTGTCATCCATTACTCACTAAACAATACAGTATAATAACATTTACATTGTGTCAAGTAGAATCAATAGGGTTTTTTTTTGTTTTGTTTTTTGAGACAGGGTCTCACTGCAGTCTAGGCTGTTTCTCAGTCTCTGTGTAGCCCAGGCTGGCCTTGGACTTACTGCAATCCTTCAGCCTCAGCTGGATTACAGGCGTGTGCCATCACACCCATTTTGTGTGGTGCTGGGGAATCAAATTCAGGTACTCAGTGCTTGCTAGGCAAGAGCTTTAACCCGTGTGAGCAAGTAAAGATGGTTTAAAAGTGGTATATAGAGGCAGGCCTAGTGTTGCAGGCCTGTAGACCCAAGCACCTCAGGGAAGCTGTCAGGAAGAGTTCAAATCCAGCCTGGGTATTTACCAATTTAGCGAGACTCTGTCTCAAGATCAGACCCCAAAATGGGCTGGGGATGTAGCTCAGTATTAAGACCTTAGGTCAGATCCCCAGTACCAAAAGAAAGAAAAGCAAGGAAAGAAAGAAAACAGGAATGTATGGAAGGGCATATGTAGATTGTGTGCAACATTATGCTTTTTTGGTACTGGAGATTGAACCCAGGCCCTCTTTGCTGCACTGTATCACTACCTCTTTTTACTTTCTTTATCGAGACAGTCTTGCTAAATTGCTCAGGTTGAGCTTGAACTTGGAATCCTCCAGCCTCAGCCTCCTAGAGTGCTGGGATTACAAGTATGCACCACCACATGCAGTGGCTATGCCGTACTATACAAGGGACTGTGAGCACTCAGAGCATTTTGGTGCTCACGAGCATCCAATCCTCCGTGGATGATGAGGAACAACTATGTGTATATCTAGTAAATTATAAGGGAGTTATGGGAAAAAAATTAGAACAAGGGTTAGTGTAATTTAGAGAGGCAGGAAGTGGTGGGAGTGAGTGTGTTGCAGTTTCAGAATAAGGTGAGCAGGAGCTGAGGGATAGCTCAGAGATCAGAGTGCTTCACTAGCAAGTACAAAGCTTGGAGTTCTGTTCCCTAGCAACACATAAACTGTGTGTGGTGGAGTTCACCTGTACTCCCAGGGCTCAGGAGGCTGAGGAAGGAGGAATGGCATGTGTTCGAGGCCAGCCTGGGCTACATAGTGAGTTCAGGACCTGCCTGGGCTACAGATCAAGACTGAATCTCCAAAAATCAGGAAGGCAAGAGCCTTGAGGATATTTGGGGGAAGAGTGTTTCAGGTAGGGGAAACATCAGCACAAAGGTCCTAAGGTGGGGAGACTGATGGACTTGGAGAAAATCAGGCCCATATGGCTAGAGTAGGCCAGAGATGAGGGGCATCCTGTAGGTTCTGTCAGGCTCTGGCTTTTGCCCCAAGTGAGGTGGAGAGCTGTGGCAGCCTTTGGAGCCAAGGACTGGCACGGTCCCATTTTCAGCTCCCCACAAGGTCACAGGTGTCGTGTCACATACAGGCCTTAGCACCACTTGTGCAGTCACCCTCCTTATACCCCAGTTCATCTGGAGACTCTGGGGTGCAGGGCCCCAGACCCAAGTCTTCCCAAATCGACACCACAGAGGCCCTGAGCAGATCTGGGCCTTGGCAAGTCACTCACATGGAATCTTCTGTTTGTATGCTTAATCCCCTTGGCTCCGGAGTTAATCCTGCCTTGCCCCTAACCCTGTGCTCCTTAAGAGGAAGGCAGTGAGGACAGCTGGGGCTCACCTGCTATTGAATGGCCTGTTTACAAGAATTTTCTGCTCTCTCTGGAGTTTGTTTCCTGGTAGTACTGATGATCAAGCCCAGGGCTTTCACACTGAGCTGCATTTCCAAGCCGTTTGGTTTTTTGTTTTGTTTTGTTTTTGTTTTTCTGAGACAGGGTCTCACTTTGTAGTCCAGGCTGACCTCGATCTCCCAGCAGTTCTCCTGCCTCAGCCTCCCGAGTGCTGGATTGACAGGTGTGTGCCAAGCTGCCCAAGTGCATGAGGTGCTGGGGAACCGAGCCAAGCGTCTTGCCCCCCGCTAGGCAAGCCCTGTAACCACACATCTCTAGCTTGTTTTACATTTGGAGACTGGGTCCTGCCAAGTCACTACCTGGCCCAGGCTGGGCTTGAATTTGGAAATTCTCCTGCTTCAGCCACCCAGAGTGCGTGCCGTGGGGTCGGGCACCCATGTACTTATATTTCATTTTAGGCTTTTTGTAGAGAACTTGGTCCTGATTCGTTCTTGCCTTCCAGGCCAAGTCTGATGTTTCTGAATGCTGTCACTGAAGGCAAAATTTGAGATTGGGAAGCTGTATTGAAAGGAATGCTGGACTCGAGTGGACTGAGAGGGGAAGTCACCGGGCAGCTAACTCCAGGGCCCTGGGCTGGCACCTGTCCTTGCCAAGTCTGATTCCCCACCCTTTCCTCTCCCCCTGCAGCTCAAGATCTCCTTCAGCGAAACGGCCCTGGAAACCACGTACCAGTACCCTTCCGAGAGTTCGGTACTGGAAGAGCTGGGCCCCGACCTTGACGCCCCGAGCACTCCCAACCCCCCAGCTGACGAGGAAGAGGAGGAGGAGGATCTGCTGCTGCTGCAGCCCGAGCTCCAGGGCGGGCTGCGCACAAAGGCCCTGATTGTGGGTGAGCAGAGGCCCCAGGGCTCCCCCTGGCGTCAGAGCCGGGAGCGAAGGGGAGGAGTTTCCCGTCGGTGCTTGAAAAGGGGTGCTAGGCAGAGCGCTCGCCTGACCCAGGTTTTTTAGCAGGTGGGGAAACTGAGCTCTGGGAAGAGATCTCAAAAACAGAGCTCTTTCGGAGCGCTCCAGTCTGAGTAAAACGCAGGGGCTGGGTCAGACAGAAGTGAACTTGAATTGTTTACCTCTTACTGGGATGTGACCTCAGAAAAACTACCTGATCTCTGGCCTCAGTTTATCACTTATGAAAGTTGTTTAATAATAACCACCTCTGAGGCGAAGCAGGTAGCTTGGGAGAACCTTTGCCTGGCATGGGCAAGGCCCTGGGTTCATTCCCCAGTGCTTCCGTAGTAATAACTACCTATTGCGGTTTGGCGCTTTGGTGCCGGGGATTGAGGCCATGTCTTTCACACTGACCTACATCCTCAGCTTATTTTTAAATTTTTATTTATTTATTTATTTATTTATTTTGAGACAGGGTCTTAAGTTGCCTGGTCTATACTCAAACTTGGAATTCTCTTGCCTCAGCCTCCCAAAATGTTGGGATTACAGATCTGTACCACCAGGCGTGACTTCGATTGCAGTTTTTGAGAAGGCTACTTATTTATTTATTATTTTTATTTTGAAACAGAGTCTTGCTAAGTTGCTCACATGCTCACACAAGGCTCAGTTACACACACACACACACACACACACACACACACACACACACACACACACACACACACACACACACACAGATTGTCTCACTCTGTAGTCCAGGCTGGTCCTGAACTCACTATGTGACTCAATCTGGCCTGGAATACATCACAATCCTCTCCTGTCTCAGGCTCCCAAGTTCTGAGGTAACAGGCATGTGCCTCCACACCTGGCTTACATGGTGCTGGGGATTTGAACTCAGGGCCCTTGCTTTCTAATAAGCAAGTGCTATAACTGCTGCGCTCTTCCTCCAACCCCATGAGCCTAAATTGACAATTCTCCTACCCCAGTCTCCCAGAATACTGTGGCGATTACAGCCCTGCACCACCAAATCCTGTTTTTTTTTTTTTTTCAGGTGGGTCGTACTCAGTATCCGAGGCTGGCTTCTAGTTTACAGCCATCCTCTCTGAGCCTCCCCAGTGCTGAGATTATAAATGTGTGTCATCATGCCGGCAAGACTGAATAATTTTAGTGACCATCCCAGAACCGTAGCTAGATATTAAATTACTTATGCTGGAAGATTGACTCAGCAGTTAAAGTGCTTGTCTAGCAAGTACTTAGACAAGCGCTTAGTACCCGAGTTCAATTCCCCAGCACCACATGAGCTGGGCGTGGTGGTAGATGCTCGTAATCCCACCAGTGGGGAGGCTGAGACAGGAGGATTGCCGTGAGTTCAAGGCCGGCCTGGGCTATAGAGCAAGAGCCTGTCTCAATGAATTAATAAATTACACTTTTTTGGGGTTATGTTGAGATTGGACAAGGTATAGGAATTCCTAGCACAAGGCTGGGGTATAGCTTTTTGGTTAAACCTCTCGCCTAGCAAGCTTAAGACCCTAGGTTTGATTCCCCAGCACCACATAAACCTGGCACGGCGGTGTGTGCCTGTAGTCCCAGCACTCAGGAGACTGAGGCAGGAGGATTGCCATGAGTTTGAGGCCAGCCTGGGCTATCGAACAAGACACTTCCTTCAAAAAAAAAAAAAAAAAAAAGGAGTGAGTGAGGGCCGGAGGAATAGCTTAGCGGTTAAAGCGCTTGTCTATTAAGCTTGAGGCCCTGGGTTCGATTCCCCAACACCACATAAGCCAGGCATAGTGACTCACTCCTATAATCCTAGTACTTGGGAGCCCGAGGCTTCTCTCTGGACTGCACAGTGAGACCCTGTCTCAAAAAAAAAAAAAAAAAAAAAAAAAAAAAAAAAAAAAAAAAAAAAAAAAAAAAAAAAAAAAAAAAAAAAATTCTAGCACAAAATGCAGACTAATTAATGGCTGCTGTGACTGGGGATAAAATACTCTAGGACTTTTCATACAGCAGTTTGGGCAGGATTAAAGGGAATAGGACGCGGGGTCATCACTCCTTTATTCCGATTGCCTCCTTTCCCGCAGATGAGTCCTGCCGGCGGTGACCATCCTCCAGCCTGGTGACATACCTCTCTCCTTCCCAGAACAGAAGGTCCCGAGGCCCAGATGAGAGCAGGCAGACCCTGAAAACAAGCCTGCCGGTGGAGGGCAACCGACATCTTCCGACTTGTTTTCTCCACCTTGTGGCCTGGTTTCCCTTCTAACCTGGGATCCCTGGTTTGGGTGGGCCCAGACAGGCTGTAGCATCCTAGTGAGCACAGACACTGCCTGGGGAGAGGACACGGAGCAGTCTGCCTCTGTGATAGGGTACACTCTCCCTCCAGCCTTCTCTGACTCCCCACCACCTCCAGGAACTCTCAGAAGTAGTACTCCATCTCCGGGAGGCCTGAACCCCACTCCATTTCCAGACTCATCCCCCCGCCCCTTCCCCAGATCGCTGCTTCTGTGTTTACAGCTCCTGCCTTCTCTCTTGACCTCAGCCTGGCTTACGGAGCCGGCCGGCTTCCAGCCCCACTTGCCACAGTCCCAGGTTTACCAGCGTTGCCCGCGCGCTGTGTCTGAATGGGGTCCTCTTCCCTTCCCCTCCTGTGCCCCATTGGGTTGACCTGAAGGTGTGTCTCTCTCCAACTTTGTTCAGTATTACTGTGCCTCAGGGTCTCTAGGGAAGGCTGGGACACCTAATTCTGTGTTCCATAGGGGTTACTTGATTCTCATCAGCGTTTCACGATTGAATCGCAATGGCCTTGGTGGCTAGGATGACATCCTTCTTTATCAATTGCCTGTTTTGTTTTTTTTAACTTTCTGTAATAAAATGAAGCTTGCTCCAATTCCTCTGCTGTTTCTCTCTCTCTCTCTCTCTCTCTCTCTTTTTTTTTTTTTTTGCTGGGGGCGGAGAAGGCAGATAGATACTGGGGATTATTTTTTTTTTTTTTTTTTTGAGACGGTCTCATTCTGTAGCCCGGGCTGGTCTTGAACTCACTATGTAGCACAGGCTGACCTTGGACTCAGGGCAATCCTACTGCTTCAGCCTCCTGAGTGCTGGGATTATAGGCATGCACCACCATGCCCAGGTTTATGTGGTGCTGGAGAATCAACTCAGGGCCTTGAACTTGTAAACCAAGTGCAAGCTTGCCTTACCTGGTCCAATCTAAGGTCCTCTAGCTCTGTTTTTTTTTTTTTAATGGAGATATTTTCTTTATTGAGAAATTTAGGTGTTTGTTTTGCAATGCAGTATGGTCCTGAACTCATTATATAGTCCAGGCTGGCCTCAAACTCATAGCAATCCTGATACAGTCTTGCTAAATTGCCTAGGCTGGGCTTAAATTTGAGATACTCCTATCTCAGCTTCCAAGAGTGTGTCACTAGTCCCAGTTTTTATTTTTATTTTGAGACCATATCTTGTTCAATTGCTAAACTGCCCAGGCTGGCCTCAAATTTGGAATCCTCTGCCTCAGTCTTCCAGAGTGGTGGGATTATAGGCCTGTGCCACTAGGCTGTACTTGTTTCTGTCTTAGGAAAATAAAATTCCCAAGTGCTTGGATTACAGGTGTGCACCACCATGCCCAGCTTATGTGGTGCTGGGGAACTGAACTTGGGTACTTAGCACTTGTTAGGCAAGTGCTTTTCCCACTGAGCTATCCCTCCAACACTTTCTGCTAGGTAGTGCATCTTACATTCCTAAAGGTGTAATAACCCTCAGTAATTCATAGCTTTGCTACTGAAGTATAGCAATATTGGGGTTGTTTTCTGTTTCAAGTATTTTTTTATTTTTTAAATTTATATATTGTCTCTCTTTCCCCTTCCCACAGCCCTCAACTTTTCCATTTCCATTCTACAATGTCCATCCCATCGAGTCTTTTACAAGGGTGAAACATCTGTTTTCTACTCATCAGGTTTTTTTTTTTATTATTGGGGATCAAGCCGAGGACCTTCACATTGAACCATGCCCCCAGTCGCCTGGCCCATCTTTTATTTATTAATTTATTTACTTACTTATGTTTTGAGACTGAGTCAAGCTGTATCATTGATTTTTTTCCCCCCTGTGCTATTGGTTGAACCTACTTGGTCTTGAACTCACTATATAGCTCAGGCTGGCCTGAAACTGAGGCAATCTTCCTGCCTCAGCCTCCTGGGTGCTGCGATTACAGGCTTGCACCACCACATGTGTGTAGGCGGTGCCTAGGAACTGGACTCAGAGCAAGCGCTGTAACAGATAAGGTATTCCTCCATCTCTGTGACAGGTTATTTGAAACGTATATCTGAGTTTAGTAGCGGAAGAGCTGCAGGTGTGGAGGGAAACAAGAGTCACATTTGTACACAATTAGGTAAGATCCTAAACTCTGTGAACCGGGAAAGCTGAGGCAGGAAGCTTTGAGGTGCCTTTCACAGTGCAACTCAGAAACTGGAAGCTATGCACTCAAGAGTCAATGAGATAGACCCACCTGGGGCTGTCTGTTGGAAATACAATGTTTCTTTTCCTAACAGTAATAATTAGGTATGTCCAATTAATCCTGAAAGTACAAACCAGAGCCATGGAGGTCAGGCAGTAAATAAAGCAAGTAACAGATTGCTGCATTTATTTACTTATTTTTTTATTCTGGTCTTGACAACGGATCAGTTGTCTTAGTCTCTTGAGTAGCAGACCTATATGTCCTTCTGGGTTCTAATTTCTTTTTCTTTTTTTTTTTTTGGCTGTGCTGGGGATGGAACCCAGGTTCTTGCACTATGCTATTGTCCCCAGGCTATTTTTTTGGTTTTGACTTTGAGACTGGGTTGCCCAGGTTAGGATTGAATTTGAGATACTCCTATCTCCCTCTCTCAGAGTGCTGGGATTACAGGCATACATCAACAGGCTGGACATCTGCTTGTTGTGGTGGAGGTGGTTTTTTGTTTGTTTGTTTGAGACAGGGTCTTGCTCTGTAGTTCAGGACCACTACTGACCTGGAACTCAGGGCAATCCTGCTTCAGCCTCCTGTATTTTACAGGCCTGGGCCATCATGCCCAGTTTATATGGTGCTGGGGAATTGAACCCAGGGCCCTGAGCTTGCTAAATAAGTGCTTTAACTGCTGAGTTATTCCTCCTACCTCAGCATCTGCTTGTTTTTAAATGAACAACCAGCAGAGAATTTCTCAACTATCGTCTAAACAGTTTTTCTTTTTTTTTTTTTTTTTTGAGAAAATGTCTTTCTCTGTAGCCCAGGCTGGTGCTGAACTCACTGTGTGGCCTAGGCCGGCCTTCAACTCAGGACAATCCACCTGCCTCAGCCTCCTGAGTGCTGGTTATTACAGGTGTGTACTACCACACCCAGCTTTATGTGGTGCTGGGGAATCAAACTCAGGGGCTTGTGCTTGCAAGGCAAGCACTGTGCCTTCAGCCCCCTAAACAGTTCTGTTCTTTTTTTGGTGGGGAGATGATGCTAGGATTTAACAGCTTTTGTGCTGACCTTTGGCAGCTTATTTATTTATTTATTTATGAGACAGAGTCTCGCTCTGTAGCCCAGGCTGCCCTGGAACTTCAGACAGCCTGCCTCAGCATCCAGAGTGCTGGAATCACAGCTGTGAGCCAGCACACCTTCTTATTCACCAGCCCTTTATATATATATATATATATATATATATATATATATATATATATATATATATATATATATTTATGGGCTGGGGGCGGTGGAGGAATACTACAACGGCTAAGGCGCTTTCCTGACGCCACGGCTAAGTTGGCTTCCCCGGGCACTACAGGATCTGGACCTGGCGCCACACATACCAGCAAGCGGAAGGGATTTTGTCTGATTTATTCTTTGCAGCAGTATCTCTAGAAACTGGAACTGCCTTGCACACATTAGGCGCTCGTTTAGTTCATCGATTTTACTGAGAGAATCAAACAGCGAAACACCAGAGGGGTCCGCCAACTAGTGAGATGGATACGGGGCGGGGACAGAAAGGAAAGCCCGTTGTCGCGAGATTCCGGAACGGATTGCGAGATTTGAACGCTCTCGGCCACCGTAGTGCACCTGCGGCGAGCATCCCCTTCCGGGTCTTGGAGTCGGAAAGATCAGTTTGGGCTGTTTGGAACGAGCCGGGAGGTCCCGAGGCAGCCGCATTTGGGAGCTGGGGCTTCAACCCGGTGTCCGAGCTCCCCGGGCACCTGGCGGTTGGCGTGGCTGCTCGGGGCGCGTCGGGGCTGGAAGCCGGCGCGTGGGCCGCCATGGCCTCGCCGGCGGGGCTGGAGCTGTGGGTGCAGGAGGAGCTGCACTCGGTCCTGGGGCTGAGCGAGCGGCATGTCGCCCAGTTCTTGATCGGCACTGCGCAGCGTTGTGCCTCCGCGGAGGAGTTTGTGCAGCTCCTACGGGACACCGAAACCCTGGACCTCAGCGGGCCGGCGCGGGACTTCGCCCTGAGACTCTGGAACAAGGTGCCGGGGCCATGGGAGCTAGGGCCGGAGGGACGGAGCTGGGGGTGTGGTGGGGGGCGTGTCATGTTCCGGTGAAGCTGGCCTTAGCAGCCCATTGAGGACTTAATTAATTTCCGTTCCAAGAATTTTGTCTTCCCAAGGCCCTGAACGCCTGGGTACTGTGCCTGGTACTGGGCGTCCGGTTCAGTGCTCACAATGGAAAGCTTAGCTGTTGGGGTTAAGTGCTGTAGCGCACGGTCACTTGGCTTTTACCCTAGACAAGATTCGTTTAAGGTCCTTGCTGTGTGCACCAGTTCCTTAAGTTGAATGTTTAGCTTGTATCGCACATACGGCGCTAGTGAAAAGATAATATTGGGGGGAAAGGTAGAATCCGGTTTGGTAGAAATACTTGTCCTGTTTTTCTTTTGCATGACTGGGGATTGAACCGGAGGGCTTTTGCACAGCTAATCCCCTGGCCTTTTTTAGTTTCAGACAGGGTCTTGCTAAGTTGTCAAGTTTTTAAATTGCCCAGATGGGGCTCGAATTTACTGTTTTGTGTCAGCCTAGAGTGCTGGGATTACTAGGCCCGTATGATGTTGCACACCTGTAATCCTAGTACCTTAGGAAGATGAGTCAGTAAGATCACAAATTTGAGCCCATCCTTAGTGACTTAGCTGGACTCTCTGTCAAAATAAAAAAATTGACAGTTGGCAGGATGGAAAGTAAGTGATTTCTCAAAAAATGGAAAAGGGATAGCCTATTTGACTCAGCTGTATCACTTCTGGGTATCTTCCCAAAAGAAATTAAGTCAACATACAAGAGTGATAGGTGGGGGCTGGAGGAGTGACTCAGTAAATGCTACATCTAGCGCTGAGTACCAGAGTTCGATTCCCCAGCATCATGTAAGCTGGGTGTGGTGGCGCACATCCATAATCTCGGCACTTGGGAAGCTAAGGTAGTAGGATTGCCTTGAGTCCAAGGCCAGCCTTGGCTCCATAGTGAGTTCAGGACCAGCCTGAGCTACAGAGTGAGACCCTGTCTCAAAAAAAAAAGTAATAGATATATACCCGAATTTATAGCAGCACAACTTCTAATAGCCAAATCTTGGAAGCAGCTGGTATGTCCCATCAATAGATGAATGGATAGACATGGTGTATATATACAGTGAAATACTACTCCGCCATAAAGAAAGATACATTCGAGTCACTTGTAGAAAAGTAGGTGCACTCTGAGACCCTTAGGCTTAGCAAGATGAATCAGACACAGAAGGCTTCTGTAATGTGAGAAAACAAAACCATAAAGAAAAGTAAGAGAGAGATGGAAAAAACAACAAGACAGACTTTGAGGAGAGGGAAAGCTGGTGTTGGAGGGGTCAAGAAGGGAAAGAAAGGCAGAAATGATCAGGATGCCGTGTGTAGATAAAACACCAGTTTCTCAAGTAGATTGTTATTATGTATCACAAATAGCTGCTTATAAAGAAAAACTAAATTGGGCCGGAGGAATAGCTTAGTTGTTGAAGCTGTTGCCAATCAAGCCCAAAGTACCCAAGTGGATTCCCCAGCATGGCATAAGTTGGGGGTGGTGGCGCACATCTGTTATCCCAGCAGGAGCCCGAGCCTGGAGGACTGTCCTGAGTCCAAGGCCCAACTAGGCTCCACCAGTGAGTTCAGGATCAGCCTGAACTGCAGAGCGAAATCCTGTTTCAAAAAAGAAAAAATATATGTGTGTGTGTGTGTGTGTGTGTGTGTGTGTGTGTGCGTGTGTGTGTGTGTATCAGAAAATAAGAGAAAAAAGGATTGAAGAAATGACACAATGGTTAAAGCATTTGTTTAGCAAGCACAAGGCCCTGAGTTCAATTCCCCAGCATCACATACAGCTGGGTGTGGTGGCACATGCTTGTAATCCCAGCACTTGGGAGGCTGAGACAGGAGGATTGCCAAATCCAAGGCCAGCCTCCATAGTGAATTCAGGATCAGCCTGGACTACAGAGCAAGACCTAGTCTCAAAAATAAATAAATAAGCAATGTAAATGACATAGGCCAGGGATGTAATGCACTGGGGGAGGGCTTTCCTAAGACGTGCCAGGCCCTGTAACCAATCCCCAGTGAGGCAGAAAAAGAATGTGATGCAGAAAGGGACATTACACATCCGTTCTTGGAGTCCAGTACTGTACCAGGCATGCGGTGGGTGCTGGCAAATTGCAGAATAGCCAGGTGTGGTGGTGCACACCCATTATCACAGCTACTCAGGAGGCCGAGGCAAGAGGAGCACCAGTTAGAGGCCTTGTTTGATGTTCTGGGCTAGGCTACATGGGAACTCAGTGAAACTCTGAAAATAACGTTAAGGAGATTAGGAGTTGTAGCTCATTGGTAGGTTCCTGCCTAGCACGTGGGGCCCTGTGCTCAATCCCTAGTACTGCCAAAAAAAAAAAAAAAATTGCTTGTCATGTGTCGGTCTTTGCATAAGAATGACATAATCATTGAGAATGACAGACCTGTGCCAAAGAGACTGAACGGTGAGGAGAGAATTGGAGACTGTACCCTCTGCGAGGGCGAGAGTGTGTTTCTTAACCAGTACTGAGACTCTGCCACCGTGATGGACCTCCTGCTCTTTGTAGGTACTTGTTTGTTGTGAGACACCGACTCACTGACTCGGCCAGGTTGGGCTGCTGCCTCGCTCCGTCCACCTCAGCCTCCCAGGGAGCTGAGTTCAGTCCCTGCTGTCACAACAACGAGAAAAGATCACGTAGTTCTATAATTCAGGAACGGAGCCAGATGGGGGGGCGGAGATGAGGAGATGCTCTGACCCCATTGTTTCCCCTCTGCTGCCAGGTACCGCGGAAGGCAGTGGTGGAAAAGCCAGCTCGGGCAGCAGAGCGAGAGGCCCGAGCCCTGCTGGAGAAGAACCGATCTTACAAGCTGCTGGAAGACAGTGAGGAGAGCAGTGAGGAAATTGTTGGTAAACCTGGGACCAGCCTCCAAAAGAAGCGTAAAAAACGGAGACACCTCCGAAAGAAACGCCTGGAGGAGGAGGAGGAGGAGGAGGAGGAGGAGAAGGCCCCTGAGACTGGGAAGAAGGCACGGTAAGTCAGAAGCAAGGGGGAGAAGGTGGGGCCATTGGAGGAGGAGACGACAGGTCCTCCGATGGCCTTGCTTGATATCCTGGGCTGGGCTTCAGGGGCAGCAGCCAGCAGCCAGAGAAGCCGGAGTCGGAGGATGAGTGGGAGCGAACAGAGCGGGAGCGCCTTCAGGACCTGGAGGAGCGGGATGCCTTCGCTGAGCGGGTCCGGCAGCGGGACAAGGACCGGACCCGCAACGTCGTGGAGCGGTCGGACAAGAAGGTGCAGAGCAGCAGTGCATTCTGTCAGTGTGGAAGGTCCCCAGACTAAGGCCGAGGTCGGCTGTCATTCTAGGGAGGATGATCTCTGGAGAGCAAGGGACTGTCTCCAGAGATGGGCTTCTCTCTGTGGTGGGACTCCTGTGGGTTTTCTGGCTAAGGCAGCTGTTGTACACAGAGCCACAGATTCCTCACTGAGAAAGGACATTGCACAGGTCCCTTGGGAAGGATCCTTGTGCTAAAGGTAGAATGGCATTTGGTGTGGGAGTGTTTGCGCCTAATGCCTCCACTCTTGGTTTCTTCTCCTAGGCTTATGAAGAAGCTCAGAAGCGTCTCAAGATGGCTGAGGAAGACCGGAAAGCCATGGTGAGCCCTAGGGTCCAGGAAGCAAAATCAGAAGACAAAATGGAAAGCTGTGTAATGGAGTGATTAGTCACAGGAAAGGGTGCATAAGAAGTGTGGTGACAACCTGGATATGGGTCTGATCTCTAGAGGAAAGAGCTTGGTTCATAGGAGCCAGCTGAGAGTGGACTGCGGGAAGGATCTTACCAACAAGTAGTTCTTATCTCTTCACGATCGGCAGTAACTTACTCTTTGCTATGACAGAATCCCGGACAGCCTCAGCCTAAGGGAAGAAAGATTTATTTTAGTGCATAGTCTCAGAAGGTTTCAGGAGAGCCACTCACAGCATTGCAAAAAGAAACCAAGGGAAGGCAGGAGCCAGCTGCTGCCTGGAGACTCAGGAAAGGCTGGAGCTCCCCCTGCTCCAGAAGCTATAACTATCTGTCTTCCTTCTGTTACGTAGTTCAAGGTGCCATTTGGGTCCTTCACACCCAGCTTCTTATCTGGCCCACAGGTCTACCACATACACCTGAAAGTTGTGTCTTGGGTGCTCCCTCCTCCAGTCTCAGCAAATTGACACAATCTTTCCAGGTCACACCCCAAGCACCTGCCTGTTCCAGCCGGGCCCTAAGTCCTAGTAATGTGGTCTCCCAGTTGTCCCACTGCGTCCAAATACATGAGGCTTTTCGGAGCATTGTAGATCCAAACCATAGCATGATCTGATTGCACTGTGTATTAATGAGACCCGAGGGTTAATGAGACGAAGCAGCTGGAATATTGTCATGGTTTTGGCTGGAAGGCATGAGCAGAACGGCTGTCACTCGCTGGGAAAGTGCGGACCATTCAGCGTAGGCACACCATCCCCAAACACCTTCCTGCCACCTAATCTTGGCATTCCCCTGTGGCTTTGGGCTCTCCCTGTGGCTTCCTCGGTTGGTCAGGGGCAGAGCCCTTGTAACTCATAAAGTCGTTTTATGGTGTGAAATCTGAGCAGGCAGTTTTCTAGAGGCCTGATCGTGACAAGTAAAGTCACACTTAGGTTTTCCAAAATATGAGAATGTTGAGGTTCTTTTCGTAGTCCTGTACACCTCACATCTCTCCTGACCAAACATCTTATGTTGTGTCCTGGAAGCCACTGTCATCAGAAGTTTCTGAGACAACTCTCCATGCAGTTCTAACGTTTTTACTTGCCTAAATTTAGTTTTTTAAAAAACAATTTTTTTTTTTGAATCAAGAGTCTTGCTTTGTAGTCCAGGCTGGTCCTGAATTCACTTTGTAGCCCAGGCTGGCCTTGAACTCATGGCAGTCATTGTGCCACAGCTTCCCAAGTGCTAGGATTACAAACATGTACCACAATGCCTGGCTAATTTTTTTTTAAATTTGTGTAATACTAGGGAATCAGACCCAGGGCCAGGTGCTTGCTAAATACTTTATAATCGCCAGGCTCTGTCGTCAGCCCCACTTAAACCTTTCCTGGACTCAGATTAAGTAGTTGCAGCAGGAGCACTTCTTGTGTGATAACGTGAGCCTCACGTTGGTCACAGTGGGGGCCATGATGTCAGTTGTGTATGTCTGTACAGATGGCTGACCAGCAGCCTTTTAGCTAATGGCTTTAACAGCCACTGCCAGTGCTTTCCTGAATCCTTCCTTTTCTTTTTTCTCTCTCTCTCTCTCTCTCTCTCTCTCTCTCTCTCTCTCTCTCTTTCTTTCTTGACAGGGTGTCACTATGTAGTCCAAGATGGTCCTAAGCTCAATATGTAACCCAGACTGGCCTTCAATACCCAGTGACCATCCTGCCTTAGCTTCCTGAGTGCTGGGATCCTTGCACCCATCTTATGTGGTGATGGGGAATCGAACCCAGGGCCTTGTGCGTACCAGGCAAATGCTTTAACTGCTGAGCTGTGCTCCCAGCCCTGGACTTGGTGGATTTTTATTTTTCAAAATTTTAATCTCACATCTTTTTTTTTTTTTGAGACAGGGTCTCTCTCTGTAGCTCAGGCTGGTTCTGAACTCACTGTGTGGCCCGTATTGGGCTTGGACTCAATGCAATCCTCCTGCCTCAGCCTCCCAAGTGCTGGGATTATAGGCGTGTACCACCAGCTCAACTCTATGTGGTGCTGGGGAATCAAACTCAGGGTTTGACTGCTGTGCCATTCCTCCAGCCCCTACCATTTTTTAAATGTATAAATTGCACTAATTTTTTGTGGCCCATATTTAAAAAATGCCTATATAACATTTTTGGGGTATGGTGGTACTCACCTGTAATCCCAGTACCTTAGAGGCTGAGGCTGGAGGACTCCGAGTTGAAGCTAGCCTGGGCAACATGGTGAGGTGAGAGACTGTCTCCAAAAAAAAGAAAAAGAGAGAAAAACCAAGTATATGGCTCATACCTGTAACTTCAGTACTCTGGACTCTGGGAGGCTGAGGCAGGAGAATCTCAAAATCAAGTCGAGTTTGGGCAACTTAGTGGCTTTGGGAGACTACTAGGGATTGAAAATAAAAGAAAAGGGGCTGGAGGCATGGCTCAGTGGATTAAAGTGCTTCCCTAGCAAACGCTTTGGCAAGCAATAAATACCAGAGTTCAGTTCCCCAGCACCACATAAGCTGGACTTGGTGGTGCACGCCTGTAATTGCAGCACTCGGGAGGCTGTGATAGGAGGATTGCTTGCTATGAGTCCAAGGCCAGTCTGGGCTCCACAGTGAGTTCAGGACCAGCCTGGTCTACAGAGCGAGACCCTGTCTCGAAAAAAAAAAAGAAAAGAAAAGAAGGATAAACAAAACTGGGTCAGCATTCCGTCCTCCTTTCCACTAATTTGAATAAAATGATAAGTGAAAAAATCAGATAGTTGGACTGGAGGAATAGCACGGTGGTTAGAGTGCTTGCCTTGTAAGCTCAAGGCCCTGAGTTCAGTTCCCCAGCACCCCATAAACTGGGCTTGGTGCTGCATGCCTATTGATTCCAGCACTTGGGAGGCTGAGGCAGGAGGATTTCTATGAGTTTGAGGCCAGCCTGGGCTCCATAGTGAGTTCAGGACCAGCCTGGACCACAGAGCAAGACTCTTTAAAAAAAAAAAAGAAAAAGTTAAGATGCTGTCCTAATACATTTATAGTGACAAAGGGTGACACTGCTCAGGAGCCTCCTGCAGGATGCTGCTGCTGCTGGGCCAGTGTGTGGGGCCCATCGTGGGTGTGCATGCTACAGGGACCAGGCAGGGCAGGGCTCTAGGAGTCCCCTGCTTCCTAGTCACAGGGAGGCATAGGCAGGGAAGGGTGTGGCTGCCATGCTGCCCTCTGTCACTTCTTGACCCAGGTTCCAGAGCTGCGGAAGAAGTCTCGCCGAGAGTACCTGGCGAAGCGGGAGAAGGAGAAGCTGGAGGACCTGGAGGCCGAGCTGGCTGACGAAGAGTACCTCTTTGGGGATGTGGAGCTGAGCCGGCACGAGCGCCGGGAGCTCAAGTACAAGCGGAAGGTGCGGGATCTGGCCCGGGAGTACCGGGCGGCTGGTGAGCAGGAGAAGCTGGAGGCCACCAACCGCTACCACATGCCCAAAGAGACGCGAGGACAGGTGAGAAGTGTCCCGGCAGGAAGTAGGACCGCGCAGCGAGGGCCACTGCTGGTCAGATTTTCACCTGCCTCCTCTCGTCACAGCCAGCTCGAGCTGTGGACCTAGTGGAGGAGGAATCAGGGGCCCCTGGAGAGGAGCAGCGGCGCTGGGAGGAGGCTCGCCTGGGGGCAGCGTCCCTGAAGTTCGGGGCTCGAGATGCCGCCTCCCAGGAACCCAAGTACCAGCTTGTGCTGGAAGAGGAAGAGACTATCGAGTTCGTTCGTGCTACTCAGCTCCACGGGGATGAGGTGAGAGGAGGCGCTCAGGGGCATGCGGGGAGGTTCCCAAGTGGCCGTGGGGCTCACAGCCTTGCCTTCCTTAGGAGCCGGCGACCCCACCCCCTTCAGCCCAGGCCCAGCAGAAGGAGTCCATCCAGGCCGTCCGCCGCAGCCTCCCGGTGTTCCCGTTCCGAGAGGAGCTCCTGGCTGCGATTGCTCACCACCAGGTCCTCATCATTGAAGGCGAAACAGGTTCGGGGAAGACCACTCAAATCCCGCAGTACCTTTTTGAGGAGGTAGGATTAAGCTTCTGGGTTGTGACCTGGGGCATTGATGGACACGGTTCCTTTATGTGATAGTTTTGAGTTGTCATTTACCTGTCTTTCCTAGTAAATTAAAAAGTTTTTTTTGAGAGCTTTGTGGCCCAGGCTGGTCCTGAACTCATTATAGAGCCCAGGCTGGCCTTAGATTCATGGCAATCCTCCTGTCTCAGCCTTCCGAGTGCTGGGATTACAGGCATTGACCACCACACGCAGCTTATGTAGTGCTGGGGAATCGAACTCGGGTATTTATTGCTTGACTTGGAGCTTGCTAGGCAAACACTTTAACTGCTGGGCCATTCTTCCAGCCCTGAATTATAAAGTTCTTAAGTATAAAGACCATACCCTTGGGCAGGAGGAACGGCATAGTGGAGGCCCTGAGTTTGTCCACCAGTATCACATAAACCAGGCGTGGTAGTGCATACCTGTAATCTTAGCACTAGGAAGGCTGACGCAGGTGGATTGCTGCGAGTTCATGGCAAGCCTGGGCTATATAGTGAGTTCAGGACCAGCCTGGGCTACAGAGTGAGACCCTGTTTCCAAAAATTACAAAAAAAAAAAAAAAAGGCATATTCTTTTCACCTGTCTGTGCTCAGTCTCTGTCTTGGTATTTGCTCCTGGTGGGTGTTTATTGGTTTCAGGATCGAAGGGCATGTTGATGATCTGATGGAGGGAGGTGTGTGTGTGTGTAAAATGGGTTCCTCTGTGCACTCCAAGCGAGCTCCATTCCTGTGTAGGGGGGGAAGAACTGGGAGTTAAAGGGCTTGGAGCTTGTTTTCCTGTCTTGTCTTGTCTTCTCTTTTCTTTTCGTGGTACTGGGGATTGATACCAGGGCATTCATTTTGAAGCCACCCCACCTCCCAGTCCATTTTTGTTTCTTTTTACTTTTTTTGAGACAGAGTCTCACTCTGTAGCCCAGGCTGGCCCTGAACTCGCTGATGGAGCCCAGGCTGGTCTTGGTCCAAAGACAATCCGCCTGCCTCAGCCTCCTGAGTGCTGGGATGCAGGCCTTTGTCACTAGGCCTTGTTTGACCTTTTTATTTTTTCCCCTGCATGGTCTCACTCTGTAATCTAGGATGGTCCTGAGCTTCCTATGGGTAGACCATGCTGTTTTTTGAACTTGGGGCAGTCTTCCTGGCTTAGCCTCCTGAGTGCTAGGATCACTCACATGGGCCGCCACACCCATCTACTGTTATATGGTACTGGGGATCTAACCCTGGGTGCCTGGGCCTCTCATTTCCTAGGCAAGGGCTCTTATCACTGAGCTGTGGCCCCAGCCCTTGAACTTTTGTCCCGTGTTGTTTCTAGGTTTCCCTCAGTGGATCTGTCCCTTTCCAGCATAGCAGGGCCCTGACCTTGATGAACTAAAGTAGTAGGACCTCAGTGCTGGCTGGGTGTCTCCTTCATTGGGGGCCATCAGCCTGTCATCCTGTCTGTCTGTGCTTCCTTTCTGGTTTCCATCTCTCATCTTTACTTTCCTCTTCTGCTTCCTTGCCTCTTTTTTTTTTTTTTTTTTTAAGGCAGGGAGGCAGGGTATTGCTTTATAGTTTAGGCTAGTCATCTGTCTTCTGTGTAGCACAAGCTGGCTTTGAACACACGCGGCAATCCTCAGCCTCCTGAGTGCTGGGATTGCAGGTGTGTGCTGCCATGCCTGGTGTATGTAGTGCTAGGGAGTCAACCCAAGGCCTTGAGCAGGCCTTGGTAGGCAAGTGCTTTAACTGCTGAGCTATTCCTCCAGCCGCTTGCCTCATTTTTTTATAGCTTAATTTGAATTGTGGCTGAGCCCCAGGGAGTATAGTTCACAAAGGAAAACTACTTTTTTTTTTTGCAGGTTGTGAAGAACAGGGTTTTATTAGGAAACTCAGAAAATGGGAAAGAAAGATAGTATAAAGCTTCTGCTAAACAGAATGGGGACCTGGAAATGTGGGTTGCCCCAGGGGCTCACTGTTGAGGGGTTTTTATAATGTTAGCTGGGTAACGGGCTGTCCTAGGGCCCGTAAGGTTCTCTACCTTAAACCGCCGCTGCAGCCCCCTTAACTACTTCCCTCTTAAAGATCTTTCTCTCTGTTGTCTTATAACTAAGTTCTAGGGATGGTCAGCTACAGGCTGTCATGAGTTATAGTAAGCTGCCTTCTAGTAAATCCTTTGTTTCTGGGGACCCTGTATCCCTGACTGCCTGTAACCCCGCAGTCTGCTCTCACAATCCCATCTTGGAGTGTGTGATCCTAACTGCTATTAAGGGATTGGGACGATGACTGCTCTGGCTACTTCATGTTGGAAGTGGGCGTTGTTGTGTTGGCAGTCAGGGTTTCACTCCAAAGCGGGGTGCTCAAGGGTCTGCGGTAGGAGTCAGGAGGCTGCCATCTGTAGCTTGATGGTGTGTAGTCTAGGGGAAGTCAATAGCAACAGTTGGTTAGGCAAAGTCCAACCTGTAGCATCACAGTGATAAGGTTCCCTGGAACTAAAAGATTTTCATCAAAGAATGAGTTAATTTCTGACAGAACATTAACTTTTTGGTTCAGTTTTGGGAGCATATAAGAGATACTATGAAAATTATGACACTTTGCCTTAATAATAGCTAAGTTCTCCTTTTGGGGGCCTATTAAGACCACACTTCTTTCTTCTGTGTTCATTTAGGGGTACACAAAAAATAGTATGAAAATTGCCTGTACCCAGCCCCGGAGAGTGGCAGCTATGAGTGTGGCTGCTCGAGTGGCCCGGGAGATGGGTGTGAAGCTGGGGAATGAGGTGAGTCCTGTGGGGATTGAATGAGGAGAGCCCCTGGTGCCTGGGCCTCTATGGGAGGAGGGTTGAGTGAGGAGAGGCCCTTGTGTTGGGACTCAGTCTGGACTGTCCTCAGGGTCTTCTATTACATGTGCAGGCATTGGCTCTGCCTCTCCTGCTCCTGGGAAGCACCAGCCCACTTTTCCTTTGACCAGGTTGGCTACAGCATCCGCTTTGAGGACTGCACGTCAGAGCGAACAGTCCTCCGCTACATGACAGACGGGATGCTTCTCAGGGAGTTTCTCTCTGAGCCTGACCTCGCAAGTTACAGGTACGTACAGGGCCCTTGCCTTCCTCGGGAGAGTCACCTGTCATCCCCCTGTTTGAACCTCCTCCCCTCAGTGCCTTCCTGTGTCCTTTAATCACTTTCTTTTCAAGCCAAGCCTGATGCACACCTATGTGCTAAGTCTCTGGGAGGTGGAGGCATGGGAATTTTAAATTCAAGCCCTGCCTGTGTAGTTCAGTATTGTGATGAGACACTGTCTCAAAAAAAAAAAAAAAAAAAAAAAAAAAAAAAAGCCTGGGTATGGTGGCGCACCCTTGTAATCCCAGCACTTAGAAGGCTGAGGCAGGAGCATTGCCTTGAGTTCAAGGCAAGCCTAGGTTATATAGTGACTTCAGGAACAGCTTGCACTACAGGATGAGACCCTGTTTCAAAGAAAAAGGGGGACAGGGACTGGAATAGTATAGAGGTTAAGTTAGATTGGGAGGATTACCATGAGGACAAAGCCAGCCTGGGCTCCAACATGAGTGCAGGACCAGCCTGGGCTACAGAGTGAGACCCTGTCTTAAAAAATAAGCAAACAAAAACTATCAGAATTAATATATATTACACATGGGGGAAATCAGCTTTGTTTTCTTACTTCATAGCATTTGGTTCTGAATAAATTTAGACTATTTCCTAACAAAAAGGCCATCTCAGAAAACACAACAGCTTGTCAGCAGAGAAGATATTTAAGAGATTAGCATTTTTAAAAAGCCAGGTACTTGGGATCAGAACTATAAAAAAGAGGCCTTGAGGGTGCCTCAGGAATATGCAAGATCCCGGGCAAAAGAACTTGATCTGAGAAGAGTATTCCAGGGCATCTTGTAGGGCCAAAGCGCAGAAGAGAAGTGTTTGCTGGAGTTCAGCCATGTAAGAACTCAGAGGTTCAGCGATTGTCCATGGGTTCCAGACTACTGCTCGAGCCAGTGGCAGACTGAGAGGAATGGCACAGTGGTTAAAGCCCCTTCCTTGCAAGCACAAGGTCCTGAGTTCAATTCCTCAGCACTACATAAAGCTAGCTGGGCATGATGACTCACACATCTAATCCCAGCACTCAGGAGGCTGAGGCAGGAGGATTGCCCTGAGTCCAGGGCCAGTCAGGGCTACAGAGCAAGACTTATCTCCCAAAAGAAAGAAAGAAAAGCTCACCTTGTAAAGAGGACCAACTAGCAGTGACCCCATAGGACTCTGATGCTTCAGGGCTGCCCACATCCTGGCAGGGCGAGCTTATATGTTCACATCCAAGAGTCTCATTGAAAGGGGGTTCTGCCCTCTTTATTTTATTTATTTATTATTTATTATTATTTATTTTTTTTTTTGGTGGTACGGGGTATCAAGTTACATCTCCAGCCCATTTATTTATTTATTTTTTATTTCAAGGCAGTGTCTTACCAAGTTGTTAAGTTGCCCAGGCTGGACTTGAGTTTGTGAGCGTCCTGTTTCCATGTCCTAGAGTTCTGGGATTACAGGGATTACAGGCCTGTGCCACTGGGCTCACCTACTTTTTCTTTTCTTTCTTTCTTTCTTTCTTTCTCTCTTTCTCTCTCTCTGTCTCTCTCTGTCTCTCTCTTTCTCTCTCTTTCAAGCATAGCTTTACTTCTGTTTCCTCCTGTAAGAATAGCTGCTGACTCTTTAAGATTCTAGACTGCAGTCCAGGCATGTCTGGCTTATCCCACCTCTGACTTCCACCTCTACATCATGGCTGCTGCTGTCTTCTAAAGCTGGAGTAGGCTATAGACTGCAGGGTCCTAGCCTTTGCTAACCCCTCTTGATCTCTCGTAACTGGGATGCTTGGCTTCTCCTTACATCTTGTCTCCTGTGTTCAGTTTTGGGCTCTCTTGCTTCTCTCCCTCCCCCTCTGGTCCAGGGGCCTGGGGGCATGTCTAGGGCCCTCCCTTACTGCTCTCCCCATTCCTTTCCCAGTGTAGTGATGGTGGATGAAGCTCATGAACGCACCCTGCACACAGATATTCTGTTTGGATTGATCAAGGACGTTGCTCGCTTTCGACCCGAGCTTAAGGTCCTGGTAGCATCAGCCACGTTGGACACTGCCCGCTTTTCCACCTTCTTTGATGATGCCCCCATCTTCCGAATTCCTGGACGCAGGTTTCCAGTTGATATCTTCTATACCAAGGTATACCCCCTCGGAGAGGATGGGCTCAAGACTAAGAGCTTTGGAGGACATTGTCCCAAGGAGGGCAGGATGCGATGGAACATCTACGAGGGCAGTGAAAGGAAGCGTATGTTGAGCTGGGAGGCGTTTGCCTGAGCAGGTGGCTCTCCAGTGACCCCCTGTCCCTCTCCTCCCCAGGCTCCAGAGGCTGACTACCTGGAAGCCTGTGTGGTGTCTGTGCTACAGATCCATGTGACCCAGCCCCCTGGGGATATCCTGGTATTCCTAACAGGGCAGGTGCGTGATGTGGGAATACAGCTGATGTATCCTAAGGGAAGAGTGTGCTGGCAGGTGCGCCTTCCTTCACTAGAGCCCTGCTTCTCTCCTGCCCCAAATCCAGGAGGAGATTGAGGCTGCTTGCGAGATGCTCCAGGATCGCTGCCGTCGCCTGGGCTCCAAAATCCGAGAGCTCCTCGTGCTGCCCATTTATGCCAACCTGCCCTCTGACATGCAGGCTCGCATCTTCCAGCCCACGCCCTCTGGAGCCCGAAAGGTCAGTTAGAGAAGCTCTATCCTTCACTTTAGAGTTCACACACTGGGCTCTGGACTAGAGGCATGTGCTTGCTGCATATAAGGCATGAAGCCGACCCCCCTGCAGGTACAGCTGAGGAGCATCCAGGCCCTTGCCCCCGGTGCTAGAGAGGGTGAATGATGTGACCCAGGATAGCTGAGCGTTAGAGGAGTAACAAGCACAAGGACTGAATTCGATTCCCCAGAACCACATAAGCTAGGCATCGTGGTGTATACTTGTAATCCCAGCACTTTGGGAGGCTGAGGCAGGAGGACAGCCATGAGTTTGAGGCCAGTGTAGGCTACATAGTTCACGATTACAGAGCAAGATGCTGTCTCAAAAAACAAAACAGAAAACCACCAACGACAAAAAGAAATGGCTAAAGGTATGATCCAGAGAGTAAGCGCTTCAGAGACTCAGAGAAGAAAGGACGCCTTTGGAAAGGAAGCCAGGACGTGGGATCAGATATTGGTGTTTAGGGAAAACTGCTGGGGAAGTATCAGGAAGGCCCAAAGGTGCTTGAGGTCGAAGTAGAATTAGTGAGCTGAGTGGAACGTACACATGTTTCGGCAGTGGGACGAGACCACTTGTGGGATGTGCTGGGGAAGAGTTTGGATTATGGTGTACTGTGTGGCAATCAGAGCCTTTTGAGCAGAGATGTAATGTTCACTCAACAAATATTTAATGAGGGACTGGGATGTAGGTCAGTGGTCAGGCACTCTCCTGGTCCTGCTCTTTGATCCTCAGCAGTGCAAAAATAAATAGCCACACCTGGTGGTGTAGACCTGTATTTCCAGCTCTCTAGGAGCCAAGTAGTGGGACTGCTAGTGGGAGCCCACCCTGGATAACTCACACACAGACACACACAGAAAGGTTTAGGAATTTGGTTTGGTACAAAGGCCCTGGGTTCATTTCTGCCACCTCCTTACCTGCTTCCTCCACCAAAATAAAAATAATGCCTTCCTTCCATGTACTAGATATTCTGGGGGTTGAGAATACAATGAAGAAAACAAAGTCTCTGACCTCTCTGCGTAGAACTTCCAGAAGAGCGGTCTAGTGGGAGGGCAGTCAGCACATGAGTGCTTAGCGTCGGGTTGCAGCAGGTGCTCATGCGGACACGCAGAGAAGCATGGGAAGGTGGAAAGATAGGGCAGAGGTGAGGAGTGGCCAGGAAGCTCTTTGCCTTGGGAGTTAGGAAGGCCTCACCTGTCGGGCCTGCAGGGGTTCCTAAGGGGAACGGAGACTTCCTGAGTTGAGGGAGGAACCAGCCAGCTGTCCGGGAGGAGAGAGCTCCATGGAGGGAACCGCCATGCTGAAGGCTTTGAGGAGGGAGGAGGTGGTCACACAGGCGACCAATGCTAGATGTTTCAGGCTTGAGGGTGCTTGGATTTAATTCTCACGTGCAGTGAAAAGCTATTATTGAAGGTCTGGGGAGTACTGTGACAGGTTTGGGTTTTTTGAAACTGGGTCTGTCTCTGTAGTCCATGTGGTGCTGATCTCTGTGGAGCGCAGCCTGGTCTCGAGCTACAGCAGTCCTGCCGCCTCAGGCTCCCAGGTGCCTGGATTGCAGGTGTGCGCCACCATGCCCAGTTTACATGGTTCTGGGGAATGGAACTCTGGGTCTTGTGCTTGCTAGGTGAGTGCTCTAACTGCAGTGCTGTTCCTCCAGCCCAGGTTTGTATTTTGTAAGGAAGAATTTGGATGTCATGTGAGAAGGGCTAGGACTAAAATTAGGGAGACTCGTCAGGAGGCTGTTGTGACGATGAGTGCAAAAGTAGCGGGGGATGGGGCAGGAGCCCGGCCACCCCTCTGCTGTCTCCCAACCCTCCGTGCACTGTGCCCCTAGAGACACCATCCCGCAGTCTCCTCCCTCTCCCCCCTCCTGTATTTAGATTCTAGAGAGGGCCTCGGCTCCCACCCCTCACTGCACCTGCTTTTTCACACATGATTTTCCAGGTTGGTTTTTTCTGGGTAGCTGGGTGAGCAGAGGCTCCAGGTGATCCTGTGTCTTCTCACACAGGTGGTCGTGGCAACCAACATTGCTGAGACATCGCTTACCATCGAAGGCATCATTTATGTCCTGGACCCAGGGTTCTGTAAGCAGAAGAGCTACAATCCCCGCACAGGCATGGAGTCGCTCACTGTCACGCCATGTAGCAAGGTCAGTGTGAATGTCCCCAGATAGAAGGTTGGTCCGAGGAAGATCCAGCTCCGAAGCGAGAGGGGAATCAATAAGGGGGTCAGCAATCTGCATCTCCTAGGTTTCTTGTGTAAAAATGCCCTTTCCTTCTTCCCTGACCACATTCTCAACCAGCCTGCCTCTTCTTTCTTTGTAGGCCTCAGCCAATCAGCGGGCTGGCCGGGCGGGTAGAGTAGCCGCAGGGAAATGTTTCCGCCTCTATACAGCCTGGGCCTATCAGCATGAGCTAGAAGAGACCACAGTGCCCGAGATCCAGAGGACCAGCCTGGGCAATGTCGTGTTGCTACTCAAGAGTTTAGGTAGGGGCTGGGCCGTAGCTCAGTGGTAGGGCACTTGCATAGTGAGCTCAGGATCTGAGTATGATTCCTCAGCACCACATACGCCAGGCATGGTGGGGCCAGCCTGGGCTACAAAGTGGGTTCAGGACCAGCCTGGACAACAAAGTGAGACCTTGTCTCAAAAAAAAAAAAAATTTGGGCCACCTGACTTTCCAAGAGGAGGGAGAGGGAGCTGGAGTCACTGGTCCTCATATGAAGACTCTGTGTTCCTCACACTTTCCTCTAGGGATCCATGATCTAATGCACTTTGATTTCCTGGACCCTCCTCCATATGAGACCCTGGTGCTGGCCTTGGAACAGCTGTATGCTCTGGGAGCCCTCAACCACCTTGGGGAGCTCACTACGGTGAGGCTGCAGTGTGGCATGGGCAGGGGCAGAATGAAGCAGGGGTTGGGGAGGGGGGTCATGGTGGAGGGAAACTGAGGAAACTCGCCTCAACTGTCTCTTCTTTTCAGTCTGGTCGAAAGATGGCGGAGCTGCCCGTGGACCCCATGCTATCTAAAATGATCTTGGCCTCTGAGAAGTAAGCCCTCCTACCTCACATACGCCCCCAGTATGCACACAGGCTCTGCCTTCTGTCTCTAGAGAGATCTGTCATTCAAAGTACTCTTTTTTTCCTTCAAAGAGTTCTATTTTTATTACTGTGTGTGTGTGATGCCTGATAGTTACATTAAACTTGAGGCACTGGTGTGCTTCTGTGTCCTGGCATCATCACTATCGTCCCCTCTTCCCCTTCCCCTCCCTCCTACCCCTTTACATCCCTCCCGTGGAGTGACTTTCCACAAAGTCATTCATAATGTTCTTTAACAAATAAGGATTTTTGTTTTTGTTTTGAGACAGAGACTCACTCTATTGTCCCTGCTGGTTCTGAACTTGCTATATGGCCCAGACAATCCTTCTGCATCAGCCTCCTCAGTGTTGGTATTGCAAATGTGCGCTACCACACCAGCTGATGTGGTGCTGTGGAATCATACTCAGGGCCTTGAACTTGCTAGGCTAGTGCTCTGACTGCTGTGGAATTCATACAACCGCCTCAACAAATAACTTACGAAACATGATGGTGGGTTACAAACTTGAGCCAGCCTGGGCAATTTAGCAAATTAGTAGGAATCTGTCTCAAATTGAAAATATGAAATGGGGGTCCTGGAAAGAAACAGAAAAGAAAATTTAGAAAGGGGCTGGGAATGTAGCTCAGTGCCAAGGCAGTGTGTTTAACTCCAACTTAATTGAAACCAAAACTGAGCAAAAGCAGGTTATTAGAGAACAGTTATTGCTGGCTGTGGTGGCATGCATATATAATCCAGCAACTTGGTAGGCTGATGCAGGAGGATTGTAAATTCCAGGCCATCCTGCTCATCCTATTCAGGACTTAGTGAGACCCTGTCTCAAAAAATAAAAAGTGATTGGAGCATATAGTTCAACAAAAAGGGCTGGGGCTCACCATCTGTATAGAAAACAAAACAAAACAAACAAACAAAAAAACCCCAGGAGATTGAGGCAGAAGCCCAGTTTGGGCAACTTCTAGTGACTTAGCAAGAGTCTCAGAATTAAAAATCAGAATAGACTGGGGTTGACAAGATACGTAGGTGCGCAAAATGCTAAACTTCATTGTAAACCTTAAATTTTGCACTTATACATATCAATAAGATGGGGGAAAAAAGAATACGGTGGAGCTGGATGAATGGCCTAGAGGTTAAAGCCTTTGTCTAGGAAGTGCAAGGTCCTGAGATTGATTCCCCAGCACCACATAAAGCTGAGTGTGGTGGCACACACCTGTAATCCAGCACTTGGGAGGCTGAGGCAGGAGGATTGCAGTGAGTCCAAGGCCAGCCTGGGCTCCATAGTGATTTCAGGGCCAGTCTGGTCTGGGCTATAGAGCAAGACCCAGTCTCAAAGGAAAAAAATAAAAAAGGGTTAGGAATATCACCCAGTGTGAAGGGCCTGGATTTCATCTCCAGATAAAAGTGAAAAAACCCACAAGGATTTATAGAACACTGTCCTTGATCACATTAAATGGGCAGGATTGACAGAGAAAACCTAAGGCTATAAATAGAAGTGGAGGGGTGGAGGAATGGCAAAGCGAAGGCCTTGAGTTCGATTCCCCAGCACTGCATACAGCTGAGTGTGGTGGCACACGCCTGCCATCCCAGCACAGGAGGCTGGGTTACATAGTTTGGGACCAGCCTGTGCTGCAGAGGGAGACCCTGTCTCAAAAAGAAAAAGAAATAAATAAAAGTGGGAAGTTTTCCCTTGGGGAAGAGTGCTAAGAGGGCTGCTTTTGGAACTTGCTCATTCCTCCGGTTTCAGACTTGGCATATGTTGGTGTAACGGTTGGGGATCCCTCTGCCACTCCTCCATCGTGGTTGAGCTCAGGGCTCTTTCCCCAAAACACACAGTGCACATTTCCCATTGTAGCACCTTGAGAAATCCCCCAGCACTCGCTGGGCCCAGTGATACAGACCAGTAATCGCAGTACTGTGGAAGGCTGAGGCAGGGGATTGCGAGTGCTAAATCAAGCGCTAAGTACCCAAGTTCTATTCCCCAGTACCACATAAGCCAGGTGTGGTGGTGCATGCCTGTAATTGCAGCATTAGGTAGGCTGAGGCAGGCAGATTGCCATGAGTTTGTAGCCAACCTGGGCTACATAGTAGGTTCAGGACCAGCCAGAACTGAGTGCAAAAACAAAAACAAAAGAAACCTTGGGTATGTAGCTCAATGCAAAAGTCCTCTGTGATTCCTGTCCCAGCCTCCATGCTAATCCCGCATATGTACGTGTTCTGTTCATGTCTCCCCATTCCGTCACCCGGCTGCCCCTGCCACCACTAGGATCTGTGTGTCTGACTTTTAGCCTCTGTCCCCGCTGACCTACCCCACAGGAGTCATCCATCATGGCTATCACTTCTTCTCACTGTGTGTCTGTTCTTAGGGGCCTCGCTGTGTTGCCCAGGCTGGTCCTGAGCTCACTGGTGTAGCCCAGGCCAGTCCTGGAGTCAGGAAAATCCCCTTGCTTCAGCCTCCCCGAGTGCTGGGATTACAGGCTTGTGACACCACGCTCAGCGTTGTGTGGTGCTGGGGCATCGATCTCAGTGTCTTGCCCTTGTAAGGCTAGCGCTCTACCTGCTGTGCCATTCCTCCAGCCCCAGGTGCCTTACTTTTTTGGTGCAGGGTGGGGTGGGGACCTGGGGATCAAGCTCAGGGCCATCACGCTAAGCTATATCCCTAATCCTTTTTTGTTTTTGTTTTTTTTGAGACAGGGCCTCTCTAAGTCACTATATTACCCAGGCAAGGCTCCAACGCACAGTCTCCTGCCTCAGCTTCCCGGTGCACTGGGATTCCAGGCCTGGGCCAGCAGCCCCGCTGGGCGTCTTGCTTCGAGTTGTTATCTTTTCCTCTTCTGCCCAGGTACAGCTGTTCAGAGGAGATCCTGACAGTGGCCGCCATGCTGTCTGTCAACAACTCCATCTTCTACCGGCCGAAGGACAAGGTGGTCCATGCTGACAATGCCCGTGTCAACTTCTTCCTCCCGGGTGGGGACCATCTGGTGCTGCTGAACGTGTACACACAGGTGGCTGGATGGGGCGAGGGGGATGGGGCAGGTGCTAGGACCCGAGTCCTGCAGACTCACATCCACGCCGTCTCCGTCTCCCTGAACCCTCTTCACAGTGGGCTGAGAGTGGCTACTCCTCCCAGTGGTGCTATGAGAACTTCGTACAGTGCAGATCCATGCGCCGAGCCAGGGATGTGCGGGAGCAGCTGGAGGGGCTCTTGGAGCGAGTGGAAGTGGGCCTTGTTTCCTGCCAGGGAGACTACGTCCGTGTTCGCAAGGTCAGCGTTTCATTCATTAGCCCCGGTCTTTTCTTTGGGAAGCTATGTGCTCTGGAGCTTTCTTCAGTTTCGGCACTGGGATCGAGCCCAGGGCCTTGGGCATGCCAGGCAAGCGCTCTACCTGTGAGCTGTCCTCAGCCGGACCACTGAAACTCAGTCTTGGTTACTTATTTGTTGCTGGGTCAAAATACCCAACATCTACAATTTAAGGGGGGAAAGATTTTTTTAGCTCCCAGTTTCAGAAGGTCTCATGCAGTTTTTTCATGGGCACTCGGTGACTGGAAGCCATGGCAGAGGCTGGAGAGCCACTAACAGTATGGCAGGCAGAAGCCAAGGGACGCAGGAGTGGGGTGAGTGGAAACTCAGGCAAGGCGAGAACTCTCCCAGGAGAAAGACTTAAGTTTCTTCTTAGTTCAAGCTGCCAGTTGGGCCCCCGACACCCAGGGTGGGTGCCCACCCCTCACCTGTGGCCCTCAAGTCAGTAACAGACACCTAAAAGGTTGCCCCAGGGACTTGCCCAGTCTCAGCAAGGTGACACAGTATCTTTCCAGATCAAATCCTAAGCATCTACAGTTCCACAGGTATCCCACTATGTAAGGCTTGTGGGGGACACTCCAAGTCCAAACCATAGCCAGGCCAAAATGGTGGTGAGCACAGAGGGTCCCCAGTGTTTACCTTCCCTATTCTTTATTTTAAATTTTATAGTTTTCTAAAAATTTATATTTTATTGTGGTACTAGGACTGAAGCCAGAGCCTTTGCGCTGAGCTACATCCCAGCCCACCTCCTTCTCTGTAATTGTTAGAGACAGCGTCTCACTAAGTTGCTGAGTTGCCCAATCTGGGCTTATCCTGCCGTCCTCCTGCCTCTGGCTTTGGAAGGCTGAGATTGTAGCCCCGCACTGCAGGCTTCGCTCTGTTCTTACTGTTGACTCTCTGCACCGCGTCCTTCCTAGGCCATCACTGCGGGCTACTTTTACCACACGGCACGGCTGACCCGCAGCGGCTACCGCACCGTGAAGCAGCAGCAGACAGTGTTCATTCATCCCAACTCTTCCCTATTTGA